>KZ308134.1:2119781-2130045 GCA_000376725.2 Ladona fulva | reverse complement strand
AAATTAAATCAAAATAAATAATATTATATATATATAATATATATTCAAATTACACAAATATATAATGATAACACGAGCCCTTCTATGTTAATTATCATGTTAGGAGCATTAAGCTGTAACTCTTCGACTAGTTTCACATAAAAATGACCTTTTTCCCGGGAGAATTAGGTGAGCGAAGGATTCTTTCGAAAAAACACATGTTAGTCTACCATATAATATCAGAAAGATTTATTACGCAGAATTTTAGCATTGCACTACGAAATTCCAATAAAATCCAGAGAATCAAGGTAATATTTCTGCAAACTGGAAAAAAGGACTAACTCCTCAAATGCAGCTGTTGACGAAAAGTTTGGAGCAAAGCTTTCGAAAACAACCGAAGCTGTCGTAATGGATGTCCATGAATCACCCAAATCGCAATATGAAAGACGGAGATATATTTTTAGAGCTCTTACGGAGATGAAAAATCAACATCTTTTCTATGGCATCTCTAAGTTTTTACATTCATAGAGCTTTATAAAAAGAAAACCAGAAATATTGTGTATCGACTGCATAAAAGGATTGTTTTCTCATACGTTTTAACTTTTAGTACCATTCTTCCTAACATAATAAAGATTTTTTTTATTCCTCACTATACTGACTCCTTTACTAAGGGCTACCCATGTTATTTTTTTTTGTCTGACATGGTTTCAAATGCGTAAATCACTTCTATTATTGTATTGTACAATGTTATACTCTCATGTTAGCTTTTCGGATAAGATATCAGTCACTCCATGTTGGATTATTTATATACACAGATTTCTCTCTAGCTGGTACTCTATTTACATATCTGTCCTACCATCTCTTTTGTGTGTTGCTCCCAGGTGGTAGAATTTTTTTATTTTTAAATTTATGTTTTATAGTCATTTTTCAACCAGAGTAATTTCCACAAATACTTTTCTTAAAGGAAAATCGTAAGTCAATCGTCCGTTTTACTTTTAATTATGTTTTCTTGTGATTTCCGATTATCTATCGACAATTCTCCTTCAATTTTTAGCTTCCTTATCAGTACGTTTACGTTAGTTTTTCACATTTTTGGCTGCTTTCCATCAATTTAATTTATTTCCTAAGATATTTTCTTCAGTTGTTTACATCCACACCTTCTTTTAAAGTTTTCCCTTTCTTATCCTACGTACACATGCAATGTTTTCATTGTAATATCACTGACACCTATATCTACATAAATACCCTGCAAGCCGCCTTTTGGCGTGTGGCAGGGAGTGAAAACACCTTTACGATTGACGATAAGTTACGTGGATGAGGAGATGTTATATTTTCATTCCCGTCCAAAAAAGGATTTATTGTTATTTATTTTGATTTTAACCATTTGTTCATATCTTTTTGGTTCGCAAGCGATTGCGAATAATATTGTTCTCCCCCAATATTTTCTTATCGGATTCCTGACAGACCATATTGAGGTGACACAATGGTTACTGAAGGAAATGATTTCCATTTCTTACTACAAGAACTGCAAGTTATATCTTTAACGAAAGAACACATTTCTTCTTACAAAATTTCAATTACTACCTGTTGCTTTCTAGAATCAAAGAAAAGTATTGAAAAAGAAAAAAGAGGAAATTGAGTTCTGGAGGAGATTTGTCATGCAGAAAAACATAGGGAATGGTTCCTTTTCCGAGGAATTTTATGCGTCATCGCCTCAAACAAACTGCTTTGAAAAGACTTAAGGAGTAACATTGTAACTCATATCGAAAGGGTCATTCATCCGAGAAATTACCACGCCCTAAGTTCGTAGTGAGATGATAACCAATGACATCAGTGCGACATGTCACCTATGCGCTGATATCGGCTGTTGTTCATCAAATATTTGCATTTTCAACGCTTCAAGAGGTGTCAGCAACTTCAATTACAATTAAAACGGCTATGCTGTATCATTTATCCCAGCCGAGGAATTGCCTTATGAATGAATATTAATATTTCCCATGAAATTGGCAAATAAATAATGGGACTGCGACATGACTGACTTCAATTTAACTTGAGGACTAACAATTCCCAAGGGGAGGAATTCTATGGGAGATTTATGGTAAACATGGACTACTATCCCACAGATTGAGATTCTCAGTAGATCGATTGCGATGCGTAGAACGATGGAATGATGAAATTAATCGAAAACATACAAAATTATTTAATGAAGTAGTGTATGAATATGCATAAAAATCGATTCTTTGCAGGGAAAAATTACTCTTTGGCAGATATGCTAGTGAAGCAGCTTGTCTGCCTTGCTGATATTAGATTAAAACTTCAGCAAGTATGTGTTGGATAAATACTTTTTGCAATCTTAAAACTATGCATACACGGATGTTACATACGTATGTACCCACAGCACTGGTTCATATATGTTGAAATGAAAGGAAATCTACTAAAATTCACGAATAAAGCTTAAAAAATAACAGATGTTGCAATCTTTCAGACATATCGATCCACAAGTCTGAATTACAAGCACTTGGAGATGTTATGCACATTTTGCAAATCATTAAAGTCGAATTAATCTGCCATGAAAATCCACCTAAGTAATATCCACGCATAGCAACGTGATGCAACAAATTTATCTGTTAACTTCGATCACGAAAATGGTTGAGTGAAGTTAGCTGGATGATGAACAAAATCAGGATTAAAAGAAAATAATGACCGTTAACTTCTCAATTTTAGTCACTGGCAGTGGACTGTACCGACGATTAATATTTTCAAACATAATAATAATAGTAGATGAGGAATTTCGATTTTCGAGTCAATTTCGAATAACAATCCACATGAGACCAAAGAAGATTGATACGCAAATATAAAACAAGGAGCAAGACCGTGTTTGAACACCTAAACGCACGCTCGTTATATCATACAGCAATGGTCCGTACCAGAACTTGAGATCAAGAATCTAAATGCTACACTAAAGGCTTAGGTTCAAATAGCATTTAACGATAAAAATTTGCGTTGACCGGAAAGGGATTAAGTCATTATTTTGCACGAAGCTTCGTGCGGTTGGAAAATCAGAGGAGTAAATTGAATTTGTGGAAGTCATATGTGGCCGGGACTCGAACCCAGATATTCCACTTCCCGGTCAGAGGCTTTGACCAGTACTTTCCAAGCGGGGGGACGCGTATTATCGACGGGATTAACTGGTCTTGTATAGTGATTCGATTCGAGCAGGTTGTTATAGTTTTGTTTCATTAGTTTTACCATTAACTTTTCAAATGTTTCGCATCATTGAATAAAACTCTTCGAGAATATTCCTGCCATCCACCTCAACAATGAATTCGTAAAATATTACATTGCATCAATTAGGAAAACAAATTTTTAACAATACAATAAATAGTGCTGGCCTTAACCTGTTGGTATTCCATGACGACAAAAGTAAGTTGACCGAGCAAATTTATTTACACTAAATAAAATTCACGGACATTGGCGATGTTTTGTGGAAATACTCCGTGTTTGAAGGAAAAGAGACTTTGTACTTTTTACGCAGGAATTTATTCCAGACACCAGGTTTCCGCGAATGATCTCCATCATCAGGTAACATAACAAAAATCGTAAGCATATTTAAACCCAGGAAAGGCTGGACGAAAGATTATTAGTTAGGGAAAGGACGTGGGGGAGGAAGAAGGGCAGAGAGAAAAAGGTAAGTTTTAGTCTTCCCTGGGTTTAAATATGCTTACGGTTCTTGTTGTGTTACCTGATAATGGCGATCATTCGCTGAAACCTGGTCGTGTATGTAATAAATTCCTGTGGAAAAAGTACCTAGTCTCTTTTCCTTCAAATATTATTTATACTACACTACCGTAAATAACGATACATACGACCGGGTTTCGATGCATTGCATCATCAGTATAGATATACAAATACAGAGAATATATAGGAACACAACGGTGAGGGTGAGGTAAAGTAAGATAAAGTGCGGAAGGTAAAGGACAGGGATTGGCATATATCCATTCGTTCTCCAATAAGTGATATAATAATAAATTATAATACAATAATAAATTTTTAGCACTTTGGAGGGACTCGGATGTATTAAAGAGATGAAAAATTGGAATTGAGATCAAAAGGTTGGAAAACACTGCTCTAAACCATTGCACCTGGTTACTCTGATTTCGAGCAATCGCAGGGAAAGTGAAAGATCAGGATTCGAGTACCACTAACGTCCGTGTTTATCCCTGCCTTCTATCAATTAGATTAAAAAGACAATAAAACCTTCAAAATGTGAACCTTGAATTTTCGTCTTTCATCGAAACAGTCTCATAGCTATTTTTTATTAGAAAGCTTTCCAATTTTCTCTTCTAAACTTAATTACAGACGCCTGCTGGTTCAACAATAACTGTAATAATGCATTTCGAATTTTCACCCGCAGAAGAATGCGAGAAAAACCAATAAAACTTCCACTCGACATCCCCCGGAATAAAGGAGATAAAACCCTCCAAGAATCCGGAAAAGGAATTAGAAAGTCTGCGTGTTGAGGATCATTTATCTCTGCGTAAGGCGTTCAGGGAATTAGCAGCTCCACCATGGGCCTCAAAAATGTCATGGTTGAGCCCTTGGCACCGACGCGCGCGAGGAAAACTATTTTAATAAATAGGAAGAGCGGGAGATTTATCGTCTGACGCAACAAACCCACTACCAGAAAGGATGGAAAACATGGACTCCGCTAGTCTGCCAAACGGCCGAGTAGTTGAACGGAGAGGTTTCATCGCTTCCGTACTAACGGAGCACTACAATACTCAGGGGTACATGAATCCATCCCACCGAAGCAACAAATCACTTCGTTTTTGACGTCCGACGAAGCGCAAACGAGCCGAGTTTGCCCGCAAAACTTCGACAAATTTACATGTTTCCGGGTCCTTCCGGAGCGAACTCTCCCGGACCCGTCAACCGAGAGAAATTTAATTACTCGAGCGGTAAATCGCGGAAAAAGACGCAAGGTCGGCGGAGAGAGGAAAATAAAAGAAGATCGCGCTCTATACAAAAAACCTCTCGCGAGGATAGAAAATTAACGTGCAGACTGCAGCGTTAATGTGAGGTCGGATGCTTCCATATATCCTTTTATTGGAAAAGAGCATACCCGTGGTGAGTTCGACGCGCGACTTTCTCCATAAACTTCCCAAATTTATCACTGAAACGGCATGAATTACACGGGTTTTATTGCCTAATTTAATTAGTGTCCATTTGTCAAGAGGATATATAGGCAACGCAGAGGAGACCTTGTTAGATGTCTTGTGCCACGTTACGACTTCACTCTAAAAAATCTCTAACTATAATGTAAATTTCGCGGAAACCAACTATCTGGTAATTGAACATGGAGTTTTTAAGAGCTTAAAAAACCAATTATGGTCAACAGGACGAATGAACATAAAAATTCAAGAAATTAGTAAGTGACAAAACTGCTTCTTTAGAAAATGAGTAACACATATTACTTTGGAATGCAGGCTCTTGAAGATGTTCATATGAACTGATTGCAGGTACGTACGTATCGACTTTACACAAGTACGTGTATGATATCTAAACAGATGATTAGGCATATGCGCAATGACCAGATTATATATTTTCCTCTCCTTTTCTATATTTCCTCTCAATAATATAAAAGAATTAGCACCCCATATACTTCACACTCCGCATCAAATCTGCATCTACAGTGCATTTTGCTTTAAAAAGGAATAGACCGGTATATTGGCGGCACCCTTGTTTGCTATTAATCGCTTTGTGCGAAGATTTGTATGATGGTTCCATAAGCGGCTGATGTTGCATGTTTGGAAACTCCAGATTAAGAGCCTGTTTTGAACAATTTCTTACCCGCATATTTTGCGACAATAAATTGTACAAAAAAAATTAATGTTCACTTTCAAATATGAGATTAACAATGAGGCTTCAAATACTTAGATAAATTCAGGGAAAGTATTAAGAAGACGTATCTGATATTATGCGCCCTCATTGTTACATAGACCGTTCTGATACTGCGAGAAAAATCAGGGAGATAAATGCTAGAAGAATTTGCTACAAGAATGCATTTTCTCCGCGAACTATGCGATATATTAATCGACTGGGCAAGAAGAGCCATGATGTATGCACCCCCTGCCACACGCGGAAAGGCGGTTCGCAGGACACACGTGTAGATATAAATCAGTACTTCAGAGAAAGAACAAGTATCTTAGATTTTGATTTTTTGGAGAAAAAAACACACTACCTCCTCAGACGCTGATAATATATCATTGATCATTATGTTGTGATGCCAACGGCATACTAATCGAGAAGGAACAAAATGATATAGATCAGTGGTTCTCAACCTTCCGAATGCCGCTACCCTTCAATACAGTTCCTCGTGTTGTGGTGACCACCAACCATAAAATTATTTCCGTTGCTACTTCATAATTACAATTTTGCTACTGGTATGAATCGTAATATAAATATCTGATACGCAAGATGTATTTTCATAGTTACAAGTTGAACATAATTAAAGCAGAGAGATTAATCACAAAAACAATATGTAATTATATATTGTGAAATATTTACTTCTAATTACTTATAAATGAAATTTTGTCTTGAAGCTTAGTTTAGCATAGGTAAAAGTCTTAACATAACAACGGTAAACTATATTGCTACATCTTGCGTATGAGTAAAAAGCCAATGAAGACCATCGGAAATGTGTGTTTTCAGAAGGTCTTAGGCGACCCCTTAGAAAGGATCGTTCGATCCCCATAGGGGTCGCAACCCACAGGTTGAGAACTGCTGTTCTGGGTAGACCTCTAACCCAAAAAATGAAATATCATATACAAGAAATGTAGATAATTTCCGGGTCTTTCTAATTTGACGATTGATATTCATTAAGATAAATTATTAGCCATAAAATACTGAGTTATAAACGGATACTTAGTGTTTTTCCTTAAATTCATTCCTCCAATCTGGTTATATGAATGAATCGCCGTAACTCATACGCCATATTTCTTTTCTAAATTCCTAAACTGACAGAAAGGATGACATAGTAGACACCAATGTCATTGTCGGAATGTTTGGTTGCATAATTCACAAGGAATGTAAAATCTGACCTTATCGTTATATAAGATCTTCCATATGTTCCCGAAATATATTATGTAATACCCCTCCAAATATTTTCCTCAGAAATATTTTATGAATCATGGAAGGATCTTTTTGACTTGCATGATCACGTGATCGTTTTTTCACTGAAAAACATCCTTTGTTTAGGCCACAAGACAACTCCACACTAGATAGAGATTCATACTAATCACAAGGAGCAGTTGGCAGAACAATGTTGAGAACCATGATGAGACCTATTTTATATAGAAGTAGACAGAGTTGAGGTGAAAGCTATGATGGGTTTTTATCCCTTACGCTAGGGTTCGAGAGAAAATTGACAAGAAAGAAATAGCAAAAGGAATAACAAGTGTGAAAAATTACCTCAAGAAAGAAATACATTCCGTTTAATATCCGTCATCTTCGAGCGGTCACAAATAGCCATCGTTGGGGTAGTGGTAGCGGTAGCGATTCGAATCCAACCGGGATTCCCCGTGGCTTCTTCTTTTTTACTTTTCTCTTATCATAGTAAATAGTACTGTAATAAAAGCAATTACTGCGAACGATTACTGTTCCGTTATTTATATTTTTAACTGAACGATAAGCCGTAATTAAGTTCGTAAAATGATATTCAACCAACCTCGCTACCACTACGCCATGGATGGCTATTTGTGAAAGCACGGAGATAACGGATGTTAAGCGGTATGAATTTCTTTCTTGTCAACTTTCTCTCGAACCCGAGCCTATAGGGAAAAAAACCCATCACACTTTTTACTTTCACCCACTCTACTTCTTTATAAAATAGTTCTCATCGTGGCTTTCAACATCGTTCTGCCAACTGTTCTCTGTCAGTACTCTCTCATTCGCTGACTTAAGCTGGAAAGTTTATGTAAAAATTACTTATACATAAAAATACATACGTTTGATAAACCTTGTGCTTTACTTTTTTCTTCCATATCAGCTTTACGAAATGTCATACCCTACTTAAATGTAATAATTAACACTTCTAAGGAAAAGAAAAACTGTTCCACAACTTTGTTTTAATTCCGACCGGTTTCGACCAATGCTGGTCATCATCAGACCTAATGATGACCAGCCTTGGTCGAAACCGGTCGAAATTAAAACAAAGTTGTGGAACTTACAAAGTTTTTCTTTTCCTTAGTGTTATCATGGCGTTCCACCAAGTACAGCCTCTACATATTAATTTTAATTAACACTTCGGTTGAGTAAGGCTTCTAAGCTATATAAAAGGTATAGCTTTAATACTAAAATATTTAACAAATGCATACAAATTTTGAAAAAATACAAAAGACACCGATAAAAGTAAAAATATTTTCCAACTGTTTTATCATTTCAGTGAACAACATCCGCGAACTCAGACAAAAAACGATGAAACGCTATAAGAAAATAAGCGGTAGAATGGATAAGATCCGCAGAGCATTTGAAAAGTTAGCAAACTAGACTTGGAGAGGGATGTCGGTGTCTATACACCCCCTATCTAATGCAACTGGCAGGTTTCAAGGAGAATATGAAAATGTACGAGGGAGTGCACCAGCAATAGAACTGATACTTCTTACTTTTCACGATTGCAGCCAAACGGCGTGGATAAGATACTACGTAAAAGATCTTACGCATTGAGTGGTTGCCAGCAAGCATTCAACCTTTCAGTTTATGACAATGATAATCAACGCAAGCAAACAAATGAACTCGAGAGCCACGCACACTTTTACGCGTTTATATTTCCTAGAACAAGAATCAAGAACATCTTCCGCGCGAGCTGCAGACCTTCGAGAAATCCATATCTTCTCCGCGTTTCATTATAAGAACCGAACTTAGATGAACGAGAGAAAGAAAGCAAGAAGAAATGAGCGAAAAGCGAAAGACGGCGGGGAAAAAAGAAGGATAACGCTTTAGCGAAAACGATTACGGGAGAAATGATCATCTCGGGACCCAAACAATAGTGCGACGCAATATTTCAGAGTGCTTCGCCATTGAGCGCGCTCAATGCATCGGTATACCGGTCAAGACCAAAATCCCTACTCCACCCGAAGGCGACCCTTCCTCCCCCACGAAAACAATGGCGCCATGCATTAAGAATAAAAAGTTAGTGCGAAAAAAACAGAAGAATGCCCCTCCCTTGTTTTTGCTTTCGATCGGAGACACTGCTCGCCTGGACACAAATTTAGTCACGGCTGTCCTTTTTGTCTAAGTTTTTACGTCTCATAGGAAAGATGGAAACATTCTCTACTGCTAGGCGTCTTGGAAATTCGCGTTTCGAGGAGTTTAGAGGGGGACGATCTCGTCAACATTTTAAGACAGCGATGGAAGTCCCGGAAAGAGCTTGAGATGTTAGCCACCGCAGAAGGATGGCTTTCTTCCGAATGAGCGCACGCGTTAATGGCCCATTTATAACGTAAAAATACGTATATATCATAAATGTTGAGTCGTTTTCGCGCAAGACACTGTGCAACGATAATATATGATTCCAATACCATTAAGTGCTACGGAGCCAGCTTCGGCGTTAAAGCTCAAACTCGAAACGATTTTCTCTTCTTAAGGGCAAAATCTCGAAAATTTTAAAAATTAAAGTCTCTTCCACCAGTAAATCGAGAGGTTTGAAATTAAGTTCTGATTTAAGCTCGCCACGAATTTTACTCACAAAATACGTTCCTAAAGAACTGAAGAGACGGTCAGGAGTTTAAATGGCATCACTTTGAAATTCGAATTGAATTTTCTGATTTATGTTTTACTTCAAAGATATTATAGTATTATAAATACTTATAAGATAATTTTCGTGAAGCACGTAACGCTTCCAGTTTAGCGAATTTTTAAATTCTTTTAGCTCGAGAATTATGAAGTATACATTTTTTTTGTGCGGATATTTGTATCATTTACGAGCTTATATGATGTATAAACAGGAATTGTTCTTTAAAGCTACCGCTAAATACATACAGTTTGCCATATCATCCTATTCCGTATTTCTTAAATGTAAGCATGAGAAATCTTGGAAAAAAGTACAGATTTACGTAGTCACGAGTTGTTGGTATAAGAAACATGAATTTAACAACAATTAAATACATGGAATTTACTATTCATAAAAAACTATGGCCAATCCGTGAATTTCAGTATATGTGCATGTGATTTGAATGAAGAAATATATTTAATAATAATAATAATAACTTCTACAATGGATACAGGT
>KZ308134.1:2108446-2118938 GCA_000376725.2 Ladona fulva | reverse complement strand
CAATGAAATTCGTATAAAAAGTAAGATGTAATAGATTAATTTAGGGAAAACTATTATTTAAGCTCCTTTTTCTACGCCAGCTGACACTCAAAATCCTTAAATTTCCTTCACGCTTTCTGGCTCATGATACTACTCGTGTTAACGAGCCTTTTAGAAGAACCTGATAATCTAAAAACGTTCTTTAATTGGCATAAGAAAAAGCTTGACTTTCACAAAAAGCTTGATTATGAAGATAGGTGTCCAAAAAGACCTTAAACTTCGAATATTCGACTACATAATGAAACTAAGACGATCTCCACATAAACAGCTGTTTAGACAACAACAAAGCATGAATTCGTACCAATAATTCAGTGATATCCATCCTTATACTTGAACAAAGAATGGAACTATACCATTAAAAAAAATATATATACCTGCTTGAAAGGGGTACATTAAGATAGATGAGTTATCTTTAACAATGATGAGGATTAACTATCATAGTTTCGTATCAAAGTCATTCATTAATTTCTGTTGTGAAACAAAATAGAAATCAACCTTCGCGCGCTGAAGGAACTATTTCCAAGGAAAATGACTGGAATTTTCCATTCCGGTCTTAAAATCTCTTTATCACCTAAATATTTCGTTTTAATAGGGCCGTCAAAATACTACACTCGCAGTCAATGCCGTCTCCAGCGTTGCGAAAATCCTACGACGCTAAACATTAATCAGAAACAAAAGAATTAGAAAATCTAAATGCGAAGATTTAACCCAGAAATAAAATTTAACTCCTTTCATTCACATCACAAAATTTTGACCTGTTTAAACTTATAAAGATTCACTCGTATGTATGGTCATCAAGGGTACTTTTACTCAGTAATCCACAGTCATAGGCGAGGTATTGTGGAAATTCATCACCTAGAATGAGGAGAGGCGTTATGCTTTCTCCGCAAAGGACAACACCTCTTTTCATTCCACGTTCACGCAGAAAAATTGATACATCAACATCAATTACATTCCATACATTTTTGAATAGTTCCCAGGCACATGGACCATAATTTAATGTATTCATGATAATTCATGGATCATAATTCAATCTTTTTGATATCAGGTTCTTCCGATTTGAAATCAAGTGTCGCTGAAGTATGCTGTAAAAGGGGCAGTCATGCGATAAGACGGATAGCTCATTCAGCTGACCAATACCTAATGAGGGTACTTGGCGTGCCCCTTCTGACATCAGCAGTTAAGCTCATAGAGGTATTAACTCGGTAATTTCCTGGTATATAGATTGTCATCGTCAGTAAAAGGATCGTCATCAGTAAAGGATTATTACCAATCAATAGTGCTCCCCGGTATTTTCCTTCCACAGCTCCCTCATTAGATCGAAGTTTGCGGTACACAACATTCATACGTTTAAATCAGTATTTACGTTGACAAATAAAATAATCCAAGTTTAAAGAGAGAATATATGATACATATGAACCCAAATATTAGATGTAATATCTCGCGAAGTGAATCGCTAATATAATGTAAAATTAGTAATGATAGACATTGTACCGTAAAATAAAACTTAAACCATGGCACGGAGAATCATTGGTTTGCGCTGTTCCTCAGAGTAGGAAGAATACCAGATATTAATCTTTCTAGATATCGGATACGCCGACAATCTAATTCTTCCGCGAAGTAATTCCCTACGGAATAAACTTTCTAATGCTCATAATTTTAATCAGTTATAGATATGATATGATGCTTATGATAATGATTAATGGTGAAGATGAATTTGGTTTAAACTTTCGGCCGGATGTCCTTCCTGTTGCTTTAGCGAAATAAGGGATCTCACCGAACCCGAGACAGCTGCATTTAAGGTTAATTGCGAGACTTGGTTCTTAATCGAAACACCACCATTATGACCGCAATTCCCCTTTCATGAAGCTCGAAGCCAAGATTTCGAAGTTTTTGTCACTTTACCCAATCGATTGACATGTTAAAAGGTAAGCTAATATTTTTTCACAAGGATTGCCTAAAATAAGGAAATACGTTTTACTAGTCATTTACCGAATGAAAATACAGGGATGGTTCGACTAACCAGTGACCCTTCTTAATGATTTTGCTAACGAATACATTATTCGCTATTTTTGGATTCGGCATGCAAATATTTTTGGAGGATGCTTGCGGATAAACGTTTACATAACAATTGAGGAATTGCTAACACAATATGGTTCCTCCCCAATATTATTTGCTTGTCAAAGAGGGTAGTGATTTTTGGAATTAGTTATCTTGCACAATTTAGGATTTGGAATTATTCTGGAAATAGCATTTCGGCTCACTAATGCTAATCCGGAGCGAATTTTTCTCGATAAGAGAAATGATACTGGATTTAAATATTTTGAATTGTAAATTTGCAGTTTTGAAATCGTGCACTGTACTCAAAATACGCGGTTACTAATATTATCAGTTGTTGCCACCCTTGCTATACACGGCATACGTAAAACTAGCCCCATTCAAGGGTATATTCACCTATCTCATTTGGGGCTACACTTTCCCAACTTCTACCACAGAAAAAGAACTCCTGGACCACTAAAATCAAGTCCATCCGAGAACAAGGACGACTTCCCGTGACAAAAGTCTCAATTAGGAAAAACATGGTTCGGGTACCCAGAAAATCTTTACTCCTCCACCACTGGGGGGGACAATCGCTCTCATTCTGCTAAAGTGACTGGAACATTTCCGAACGATGGGATTTTCCACAATTCATTTAATTCTTGAACGGTGACGAAGATAATCCGTGATTTGAAAAGAGGCGACTAATTGCGCAAGCGTCGACCGTGCATTTTCCGAACGTCGCGGTAAAAGGTTGCGTCCCTAGCAAGGCCGATGTTAATAATTCCATACTTGAAAAGAGGCACTAACGAGAGCAATTTTCGGCATGGGGAAGCCTAGCAGGAGTCGCGGCGGAAATTGCCACGGATGACTCAGAATGACGGCCGCCGTTCAGAGGACCTCGCTTTATGTCGGATTTAACGCCGGGTCGTTATTTTGGCCCATTACATTTGAGAGTGACCGTGACAGTGAATTTTATTGGCGTGATTCTTACGACACGCTGCAAGCTACCGCCATGACGAAGCTTGAGTATGTTGAAAGCGTTGAGTAAAATTTGACGTCGACATACAGGAAAAATCCTCTTTTTTAAGCCTGAAGAAATGGGTTAGTATTCTTGATGCTCTCATGATGCTGCAAAAACTAAAAATAGGTAATTCAGTTCAAATTTCTGCATTCCTGTTTCCGGATTTTCAGGGAATTTTGACTGCTAATTAATATTTACTTAAAATTAGTGTAAATTCAGTAAAGATTTTGAATATTCGTGGTATTATCTACGTATAAAATGTACATACGTCATCTAAATACGGAGGGATTTACAAGACGGAAGAATACTTACCTTTCCGGAATGCAGGTAAGCATTTTTATAATATCCTGCGGACCGCATTGGTATAATGGTATAATAACCATTCCGCCAATACTCGGTCCGATAATTATAACCTTGTCGAAACCGGTCGTATTTAAATACATTTTTGGAAAATACGAAGTACTTTTGGAATCATTCTTAGATGGCGTTCCTCGGTGTTAGTTAGTTTATTAGGCCAGAATACCTGAAGTTAATCTGAGGTCCCGTTTTCGGGTCCCAGCTAACCCGGTTTTTCTGGGCAAGGGCATGAGTAATTGTGTTAGTCGTTTGTGATCTTTAAAGTTATTAAAACGTATATGATTGTGGGCTCCTATAAGAAATAATAATAATATTATTCCACGTTCACGCAGAAAAATTGATACATCAACATCAATTACATTCCATACATTTTTGAATAGTTCCCAGGCACATGGACCATAATTTAATGTATTCATGATAATTCATGGATCATAATTCAATCTTTTTGATATCAGGTTCTTCCGATTTGAAATCAAGTGTCGCTGAAGTATGCTGTAAAAGGGGCAGTCATGCGATAAGACGGATAGCTCATTCAGCTGACCAATACCTAATGAGGGTACTTGGCGTGCCCCTTCTGACATCAGCAGTTAAGCTCATAGAGGTATTAACTCGGTAATTTCCTGGTATATAGATTGTCATCGTCAGTAAAAGGATCGTCATCAGTAAAGGATTATTACCAATCAATAGTGCTCCCCGGTATTTTCCTTCCACAGCTCCCTCATTAGATCGAAGTTTGCGGTACACAACATTCATACGTTTAAATCAGTATTTACGTTGACAAATAAAATAATCCAAGTTTAAAGAGAGAATATATGATACATATGAACCCAAATATTAGATGTAATATCTCGCGAAGTGAATCGCTAATATAATGTAAAATTAGTAATGATAGACATTGTACCGTAAAATAAAACTTAAACCATGGCACGGAGAATCATTGGTTTGCGCTGTTCCTCAGAGTAGGAAGAATACCAGATATTAATCTTTCTAGATATCGGATACGCCGACAATCTAATTCTTCCGCGAAGTAATTCCCTACGGAATAAACTTTCTAATGCTCATAATTTTAATCAGTTATAGATATGATATGATGCTTATGATAATGATTAATGGTGAAGATGAATTTGGTTTAAACTTTCGGCCGGATGTCCTTCCTGTTGCTTTAGCGAAATAAGGGATCTCACCGAACCCGAGACAGCTGCATTTAAGGTTAATTGCGAGACTTGGTTCTTAATCGAAACACCACCATTATGACCGCAATTCCCCTTTCATGAAGCTCGAAGCCAAGATTTCGAAGTTTTTGTCACTTTACCCAATCGATTGACATGTTAAAAGGTAAGCTAATATTTTTTCACAAGGATTGCCTAAAATAAGGAAATACGTTTTACTAGTCATTTACCGAATGAAAATACAGGGATGGTTCGACTAACCAGTGACCCTTCTTAATGATTTTGCTAACGAATACATTATTCGCTATTTTTGGATTCGGCATGCAAATATTTTTGGAGGATGCTTGCGGATAAACGTTTACATAACAATTGAGGAATTGCTAACACAATATGGTTCCTCCCCAATATTATTTGCTTGTCAAAGAGGGTAGTGATTTTTGGAATTAGTTATCTTGCACAATTTAGGATTTGGAATTATTCTGGAAATAGCATTTCGGCTCACTAATCTCCGGAGCTCCGGAGCGAATTTTTCTCGATAAGAAAAATGATACTGGATTTAAATATTTTGATTTGTAAATTTGCAGTTTTGAAATCGTGCACTGTGCTCAAAAGATGTGGTTACTAATATTATCAGGTGTTGCCACCCTTGCTATACTTGACATACGTAAAACTAACCCCATTCAAGGGTATATTCACCTATCTCATTTGGGGCTACACTTTCCCAACTTCTACCACAGAAAAAGAACTTCTGGACCACTAAAATCAAGTCCATCCGAGAACAAGGACGACTTCCCGTGACAAAAGTCTCAATTAGGAAAAACATGGTTCGGGTACCCAGAAAATCTTTACTCCTCCACCACTGGGGGGGACAATCGCTCTCATTCTGCTAAAGTGACTGGAACATTTCCGAACGATGGGATTTTCCACAATTCATTTAATTCTTGAACGGTGACGAAGATAATCCGTGATTTGAAAAGAGGCGACTAATTGCGCAAGCGTCGACCGTGCATTTTCCGAACGTCGCGGTAAAAGGTTGCGTCCCTAGCAAGGCCGATGTTAATAATTCCATACTTGAAAAGAGGCACTAACGAGAGCAATTTTCGGCATGGGGAAGCCTAGCAGGAGTCGCGGCGGAAATTGCCACGGATGACTCAGAATGACGGCCGCCGTTCAGAGGACCTCGCTTTATGTCGGATTTAACGCCGGGTCGTTATTTTGGCCCATTACATTTGAGAGTGACCGTGACAGTGAATTTTATTGGCGTGATTCTTACGACACGCTGCAAGCTACCGCCATGACGAAGCTTGAGTATGTTGAAAGCGTTGAGTAAAATTTGACGTCGACATACAGGAAAAATCCTCTTTTTTAAGCCTGAAGAAATGGGTTAGTATTCTTGATGCTCTCATGATGCTGCAAAAACTAAAAATAGGTAATTCAGTTCAAATTTCTGCATTCCTGTTTCCGGATTTTCAGAGAATTTTGACTGCTAATTAATATTTACTTAAATAAAAGATACATAATACATCGTAATTAAAGTAATTTTGACAATAATAATGAGGTATATCTATTATCAATTACATACAATAATTTTGTTGTTTTTAATAATTTTTTTCCGTTTCAATGAAATTCGTATAAAAAGTAAGATGTAATAGATTAATTTAGGGAAAACTATTATTTAAGCTCCTCTTTCTACGCCAGCTGACACTCAAAATCCTTCAATTTCCTTCACGCTTTCTTGCTCATGATACTACTCGTGTTAACGAGCCTTTTAGAAGAACCTGATAATCTAAAAACGTTCTTTAATTGGCATAAGAAAAAGCTTGACTTTCACAAAAAGCTTGATTATGAAGATAGGTGTCCAAAAAGACCTTAAACTTCGAATATTCGACTACATAATGAAACTAAGACGATCTCCACATAAACAGCTGTTTAGACAACAACAAAGCATGAATTCGTACCAATAATTCAGTGATATCCATCCTTATACTTGAACAAAGAATGGAACTATACCATTAAAAAAAATATATATACCTGCTTGAAAGGGGTACATTAAGATAGATGAGTTATCTTTAACAATGATGAGGATTAACTATCATAGTTTCGTATCAAAGTCATTCATTAATTTCTGTTGTGAAACAAAATAGAAATCAACCTTCGCGCGCTGAAGGAACTATTTCCAAGGAAAATGACTGGAATTTTCCATTCCGGTCTTAAAATCTCTTTATCACCTAAATATTTCGTTTTAATAGGGCCGTCAAAATACTACACTCGCAGTCAATGCCGTCTCCAGCGTTGCGAAAATCCTACGACGCTAAACATTAATCAGAAACAAAAGAATTAGAAAATCTAAATGCGAAGATTTAACCCAGAAATAAAATTTAACTCCTTTCATTCACATCACAAAATTTTGACCTGTTTAAACTTATAAAGATTCACTCGTATATATGGTCATCAAGGGTACTTTTACTCAGTAATCCACAGTCATAGGCGAGGTATTGTGGAAATTCATCACCTAGAATGAGGAGAGGCGTTATGCTTTCTCCGCAAAGGACAACACCTCTTTTCATTCCACGTTCACGCAGAAAAATTGATACATCAACATCAATTACATTCCATACATTTTTGAATAGTTCCCAGGCACATGGACCATAATTTAATGTATTCATGATAATTCATGGATCATAATTCAATCTTTTTGATATCAGGTTCTTCGGATTTGAAATCAAGTGTCGTTGAAGTATGCTGTAAAAGGGGCAGTCATGCGATAAGACGGATAGCTCATTCAGCTGACCAATACCTAATGAGGGTACTTGGCGTGCCCCTTCTGACATCAGCAGTTAAGCTCATAGAGGTATTAACTCGGTAATTTCCTGGTATATAGATTGTCATCGTCAGTAAAAGGATCGTCATCAGTGAAGGATTATCACCAATCAATAGTGCTCTCCAGTATTTTTCTTCCACGGCTCCCTCATTAGATCGAATTTTGCGGTACACAAAGTTCATACGTTTAAATCAGTATTTACGTTGACAAATAAAATAATCCAAGTTTAAAGAGAGAATATATGATACATATGAACCCAAATATTAGATGTAATATCTCGCGAAGTGAATCGCTAATATAATGTAAAATTAGTAATTATAGACATTGTACCGTAAAATAAAACTTTAACCATGGCACGGAGAATCATTGGTTTGCGCTTTTCTTCAGAGTAGGAAGAATACCAGATATTAATCTTTGTAGATATCGGATACGCCGACAATCTAATTCTTCCGCGAAGTAATTCCCTACGGAATAAACTTTCTAAAGCTTATAATTTTAATCAGTTATAGATATGATATGATGCTTATGATAATGATTAATGGTGAAGATGAATTTGGTTTAAACTTTCGGCCGGATGTCCTTCCTGTTGCTTTAGCGAAATAAGGGATCTCACCGAACCCGAGACAGCTGCATTTAAGGTTAATTGCGAGACTTGGTTCTTAATCGAAACACCACCATTATGACCGCAATTCCCCTTTCATGAAGCTCGAAGCCAAGATTTCGAAGTTTTTGTCACTTTACCCAATCGATTGACATGTTAAAAGGTAAGCTAATATTTTTTCACAAGGATTGCCTAAAATAAGGAAATACGTTTTACTAGTCATTTACCGAATGAAAATACAGGGATGGTTCGACTAACCAGTGACCCTTCTTAATGATTTTGCTAACGAATACATTATTCGCTATTTTTGGATTCGGCATGCAAATATTTTTGGAGGATGCTTGCGGATAAACGTTTACATAACAATTGAGGAATTGCTAACACAATATGGTTTCTCCCCAATATTATTTGCTTGTCAAAGAGGGTAGTGATTTTTTGCCATTGGTTATCTTGCACAATTTAGGATTTGGAATTATTCTGGAAATAGCATTTCGGCTCACTAATCTCCGGAGCTCCGGAGCGAATTTTTCTCGATAAGAAAAATGATACTGGATTTAAATATTTTGATTTGTAAATTTGCAGTTTTGAAATCGTGCACTGTGCTCAAAAGATGTGGTTACTAATATTATCAGGTGTTGCCACCCTTGCTATACTTGACATACGTAAAACTAACCCCATTCAAGGGTATATTCACCTATCTCATACAGGGTTACATTTTCCCAACTTCTACCACAGAAAAAGAACTTCTGGACCACTAAAATCAAGTCCATCCGAGAACAAGGACGACTTCCCGTGACAAAAGTCTCAATTAGGAAAAACATGGTTCGGGTACCCAGAAAATCTTTACTCCTCCACCACTGGGGGGGACAATCGCTCTCATTCTGCTAAAGTGACTGGAACATTTCCGAACGATGGGATTTTCCACAATTCATTTAATTCTTGAACGGTGACGAAGATAATCCGTGATTTGAAAAGAGGCGACTAATTGCGCAAGCGTCGACCGTGCATTTTCCGAACGTCGCGGTAAAAGGTTGCGTCCCTAGCAAGGCCGATGTTAATAATTCCATACTTGAAAAGAGGCACTAACGAGAGCAATTTTCGGCATGGGGAAGCCTAGCAGGAGTCGCGGCGGAAATTGCCACGGATGACTCAGAATGACGGCCGCCGTTCAGAGGACCTCGCTTTATGTCGGATTTAACGCCGGGTCGTTATTTTGGCCCATTACATTTGAGAGTGACCGTGACAGTGAATTTTATTGGCGTGATTCTTACGACACGCTGCAAGCTACCGCCATGACGAAGCTTGAGTATGTTGAAAGCGTTGAGTAAAATTTGACGTCGACATACAGGAAAAATCCTCTTTTTTAAGCCTGAAGAAATGGGTTAGTATTCTTGATGCTCTCATGATGCTGCAAAAACTAAAAATAGGTAATTCAGTTCAAATTTCTGCATTCCTGTTTCCGGATTTTCAGGGAATTTTGACTGCTAATTAATATTTACTTAAAATTAGTGTAAATTCAGTAAAGATTTTGAATATTCGTGGTATTATCTACGTATAAAATGTACATACGTCATCTAAATACGGAGGGATTTACAAGACGGAAGAATACTTACCTTTCCGGAATGCAGGTAAGCATTTTTATAATATCCTGCGGACCGCATTGGTATAATGGTATAATAACCATTCCGCCAATACTCGGTCCGATAATTATAATCCTTGTCGAAACCGGTCGTATTTAAATAAATTTTTGGAAAATACGAAGTACTTTTGGAATCATTCTTAGATGGCGTTCCTCGGTGTTAGTTAGTTTATTAGGCCAGAATACCTGAAGTTAATCTGAGGTCCCGTTTTCGGGTCCCAGCTAACCCGGTTTTTCTGGGCAAGGGCATGAGTAATTGTGTTAGTCGTTTGTGATCTTTAAAGTTATTAAAACGTATATGATTGTGGGCTCCTATAAGAAATAATAATAATATTAATACGAATGATAAGTCTAGAAGAAGTTAAATTTTCTTTTCCATTGAACAAAAATAACAATTGTGATGATATTTAGTAATGGTAACCCCTGACATACAAACTACTGAGTTATGGACAAAGATACGAGCATAAAGACAAACATCACATATATGTTTTAATAAAACTGAATATATATCTCCAATCTGGTTATATGAATGAATCGCCGTAACTCATACGCCATATTTCTTTTCTAAATTCCTAAACTGACAGAAAGGAAGACATAGTAGACACCAATGTCATTGTCGGAATGTTTGGTTGCATAATTCACAAGGAATGTAAAATCTGACCTTATCGTTATATAAGATCTTCCATATGTTCCCGAAATATATTATGTAATACCCCTCCAAATATTTTCCTCAGAAATATTTTATGAATCATGGAAGGGTAAGTTTTAGTCTTCCCTGGGTTTAAATATGCTTACGGTTCTTGTT
>KZ308134.1:1974580-2105773 GCA_000376725.2 Ladona fulva | reverse complement strand
ATATATATATATGATATTTTACATTCCTAAAACACATACTACTAATATACGAAAAGAAAATGTCCTACAGTTCGACACAATTTTAAGTACGTGGAGATTTATTTAATAGTCCATTTTTGATATACTAGGTCATAAATTAGCAATAGTTTATCCAGCAGTTTAAGAGTATGCATGTAATAAGAAATACAAAATAATCTACGAAAAAACCTAACGAATAGTTTCGTAGAAGATAAGGTTGTAAGGTTGCATACTACTGTCACAAGAAAACAACAGTTTAGGGATATCGAAAGAAAAAAATAATAAACATAGAAAGAACATAATGAATAGTTTCCTTCGACACAGCTGATATATCCTCTGAAATTCAGTTTCTTTTCAAAATTATTAACATTTATTTTACTCTGTTTATAGTTATTTTACAAACCTCTTCTATATATCATCTAATTAGAAGGATACATAAATTTGTGGCAGAATAATCCTTTTAACGTCATACTTCAAAAGGACAAATGAATTTAATGAAGAATCAATCTTGATTTTAATTACCAGCACCCCGATTTAATTGTAATACCTAAGAGCGATAGTTACTCTTGGTATCTTTTTCCGAATAATACAAAGCGCGCTGACTAATCAGTGATTTTGGGAGTTCGGTGTTTTAACTCCTTATCTTACAGCGGATCGTAGGGTAAAATTGTAAATACACAAGCTTAAACGGTTTAAGTGTCACCCCAAATATTTCGTTTGGATCTATTTCCTCGCTGCTAAACGTTAGAAGCACCAAAAGCCCATTTTTGTATGTTTTACAAAAACATACCACGAGTTTTTTCAAATTTTCAGGAAACAGAACGAGGAGAGACATAAAAGTAGAAAAACCACCGGCGAAACTAAATCGCGGCGAGCTTCGAGGACGATAGGCGCGTTAAAGCGTCGGGAGATCGACTCTCGAATGCAAATTGCAGCGAAAGAAGAATGCGCGAGGGAAGTGTGACGACACTGGAGCGAGAGTGGGGAGGGAGCTGACCTTCGAAGAGCACTCAGGAAAAGAAACGTCAAACACGTAGTGGCAGAGTGGAGCTTTGTATTTGAGACGCGTTCATTGACGGGGGACGAAGTTGACGAAACCGACGATTCCAGGTAATGTTGCAATGAGGAGAGCGTGGTTTGAAAGGCGATGCGAGCAGAGAATTGGGTAGAGAAAACCAATGAAATTGAAGCGGTGATCACTTATAAAACACAAAGAAAAACATAACAACGTGGGAAATGAACTTCGATTTATTTCGAATAGAAATGTTTATTCCATAATGTTATGGAAGAAATCGATCAATCAATCAATAATGATGGACAAAGCGAAGCTAGAAGTTGCAGTTTATTCATGAGGCAAATAAGCAATGTAGAGGCGAGGAAAGAAGCAACGAAAAATTAGTGGTTCACATGCTTGATTTTCGAGAAAGAAAAAAAAGTCGGGACACGAACCCAGATCTCCCACTTGCCTGGCGTCTTCGGGAAGCCGGTTTTCTGTTTTTGATTTAACTAATTGAGCTATCACGACCGAAAATGCTTTCTCGATTTCTGAGACTTTGACAGGACGTGGTGTGTCCCGACTACTCTTTCGCATCTGTCTCTAGTCCCAAGGCCTAGGAAACTGGAATGAAGGCAAAGTTATACGAGGAACTTTCGATAAGGTGAATATTTCGTGTAACAGCTGACCAGATGATAGCCGACTTCGTTGATATCACATTTCAAATTCAGTCTGATATTTTCGAAGTTTATACACGTAAAATATAATTCATGTAACAATAGAAATCCAAAATATTATGCCACTTCTTTGCTAACCCTACATCTTTACATTCACTTATTCAGCCTGAAAGCGGTGATACTCGTAGGCTAGGACGTGCGGCATAAGGATTGAATAGGTTGGGGACACATAAAATAAGGGCTGGAACCCTCGAAAGTACAAGCATCACAAATCATAACTATTTGCCGTCATACGAAGGATCATAAAGGTTAGGTCCCGCCACCTTAGACTCCTCTTCCGTTTTATCTTTCAGTTTCGAATCGTAATTTACTAATCATCCACGGCAGAACATATGTAATTCGGCTCTGTCTGTAATAAATAAATAAATGCTAGCGTATTCAAATAGACGCTAATGACAGAATCAGCATAATCTTTTCGTCCAAAAAGAAGAATCCTACATGAAGAGAGTAAAGAATATAACAAAATTATTATTACACTAAAATTACTAAAATACAGTAAAAATTTTAACTTCAAACAAATTATTAACGAAGGATAATTGTAAAAATACAAACACTTAAAAGCTACATTGAATAAAGTTGGAATGAAATAATTTAATTAATGGACTACACACAGTAATTCCAGTAAAACGTACTGGTGATCATTTAAATATAAAACAGAAAAATAACTTAAAAAAGATTTCGATAAACCAGAAAAGACAACAATATACGTTTGAAGACCACAAGGAGTGTTTTGTAGAACAAAGTAAAAGACGGGAAAAAACAATAATGGATTAAGATAGGAATCTGATACGGAACTGCTTCAAACAAAGACGCGAACGAAACAAAGGAGAGAATAGGGAAATAATAGAGACGGTAATCAAAGGAAACGGGACGAGGAAAGAAATAAAGGACTTGCTTGCTTCCGGTGACAAAACTTCCAACGAAAAGGGCAATCTCACACCGTGATGAAAGACAGGGTATATCACTACCAAGAAAAGCCACTTAACCGATTGGTTTGAAATGAACGGTACCCAAACTTGAGAGGATTCATGAGAACTGCGTAAGTTCGACCCCAAGCTTTCCTCATGCAATTAGATGACTTAAGACTTAGTTATCTCTGCGAATAAAAAGCTTATAAGAGCGTTGAATTTAACACAAAATTACGACCTTATTCCACAAGAACACGAAATTAAATTGAAAACCTCTGTTCCATCAATGAGTATATACATACATTGATATGGGCTTCCAAAGAGAACAACCTACTCGATGAGACATTTTAAAATCATCCTAACTTACAAATGATTTTAATCCCGTTTTTGTCGTTTTCTTATCATTATTTTTTAAATCACCTTTTAATAATTTGAACGATCAAAGACACAAACGTCGAACATAAAATTTCATGCCCAAGCCTCGAAAAACCGGATAAGTCGGGAGTCTAACCCGGGACCAGGACGAAGTGTAAGAAAGCTATTCTGTTTCCGTTTCCGTAGAAAACCATTCCGCCACCAAGGTCGGGGGTTTCAAGAACGATTAGCTTTACTCTTTAAGAAAGAATCATTCTTGAAAGAAGTTGACAAAAATTAAAAGTATGGTATAAAAGAAAAATGACATAAGATTATAAATATTCCTCTTATGTTTTAGAGAAATTTTATATTAACGTCAGATTAATCTCGTGCGATTACAATTCATATAAATACATAAATTAACAAATAAAACATAATAAAACAAAATAATATAAAAATATTTTTTATTATATATCAAATTAATGTAATTTACGATGATTTCAAATGCTTTCCTAATCATTCTATTCGGTTAATGGAATTAGGGAGTCATTCCTGTTCCTAAATGCGCCAGAAAAGAGAAATACCTTGGATATAGGAAGGGCCTCATTCCGGTTGGAATTCCCAACATCTGGCGGAACGAGCATTACACAAACGATTTCGAAAACTATCTCGACCCTTATCCTGATAGTCTTATTGCGAGAAAGGAAATGCCTGAATGGCCGTAGCAGAGACCATGGAGGCAAGAGCCTGGAACTTCAATTAATGAAACCGCTGTTGAGAAAAAGGATTTGTTATCAATAAGGTACACCAGGCGCGGACCCAGGAGGATGGCTCAAGCCATCCAAAAGCTCAAAAGTCCAAAAGTGCTCAAGCACTCCAAAGTTTCTACAAGTATTTAGTCAGAAACGAATTCTCAAGGTTTTTATCAATCGATATTTGGTCGCTTAGCAGAAAACTTTCAAATGATGAGTCAATTAGATCGCATTACAACGTAAATAGGAGATCATTGGTTACAATGCAGTGCAGCAAATATAATTTGATATACAAATAGTTGGAATAGATAAATACTGATATGATTTTCACCTGAATTTCCCAGAATTGAAACTCAATATTTTTGAAGAAAATTTTTACAGGTAATGGAGCTTTCAATACTTTACTATTTGCTTCTAATGTAGTCCACAATCACGCAAGACGAAAAACTTTCAATTTCTCATTCATTCCTTCCAAATCCCTTAGAAAATGCATAATTTATATTTACCACTGTTTACAGGTAAAACTTACAAATTTGATGATTAAAATTAGTGAAAAAAATTTGCACATAAGTAAGCTTTTAAGTATTTCACCAGTAAAAATTACTTTAGCTTTTAAATATTCGAAAACGGTCTTGAGATGTTGAGTTTCTCGTAGAGTAGGCCGAAGTAGACCCAAGAACCCTGAAATATTATTCACTGAAATATTTCGGACGCCTATAAAAAAATATCAGGAAGAGGAAGGATCATTTTCAATATTTTTTTACCTTGTATTTGCCTAATGTTTGTTTGGAAATATAAAGAATACTCTCTAATATACGAAATTCTCACAATAGTAACTATACATCTACCGCATTTGTCGTGACGAAAGGGTATTTCAAAAAGTTAATTGGAGATGAATCCATAAGGAAATTGTCCTAAATCACCCTCTCCTTCCTTGGCAATTACCGCCCCCATAAGAGAGTTTCTAAATCCGCTCTTACTGCACTCCATTTTCTCACTCCGTCAGCAGATTCATTTTAATGCGAAATTTGAGATTCAGAAAATTTAAGGAAGATGCGTAGTTTATTTCCAGCTTCATTTTACGTCTACGTAAATACCCTGCAAGCCGCCTTCCGACGTGTTGCAGGGGTTGTAGACACCAAGCGTTCGGGTACCCTCTTAGCTTATCGCTGTTGTGTATCGTTCGCGGAGAGAATGAGTCCCTAAAACGACTTGCCCTCGATTTAATTCTCTTATTTTACGTTCATTATCAGATCGGCCGAGGTAGCATTTACCTTCGACCTTACAAAAACATTAACTTGCTAAATAATTCAGTACAATGCATAAGGAAGTTTTGGCAAGCCACTTTCTCTGGAGGACAACTAAGGGCTCATACTAAGTTAAAGCTCTATTACTTCAATAGTAACTCTATAATTGTACGAACGCAAACATCCGGGATGCTATCTTGCAAATCCTTGTACAGTATTTACCAACTATAACGATACAAAATAGTGAAAATGGACGCCGAAGGATAAGCTTCGGCCTTCTCCAACCACCTTATCCGTGAGGAGCCACTTAAGGTAATTAGAAGTAAAACCGTCCTCCGGAAGGGACTTAGCGTTACGTGATCCACTGGAAACCGCTTAGTTAGAAGTTACGGCAACTGTGGCCTCCCAGAATTCCTTCCACTCAAACGCACTCTGGGACAGGACGTGCTACGGACTACAATATCGCTTTGGAAGTGGATCGGATATTGGCTTAGAAGAAAAAGCACCTGATGGAACCACTTATCGCCTTAATGTCAAGATGCTAGTCCGCTTGAATCGATCGCTGAGGTCTCTTGTTGGATAGTTGAATGACCCCTACCGTCCTTAAGCTTAACTCTTCTCATCTACGAGATTCTACCAATAGGAACTTTAATTACTAATTTATTACGAGCATCCTGTTCTTTTTCGAAGAAAGCGAGGTTTCTTGAATGGAGAAATAATTTAAAAAGGCTCAATCAACTATTAACAGGGATTTTATTTTTTAATAAAAAATAATACTGAGAATTGATAATGAAAATAGACAGACGGAAATACTCTAAATCAGACGTGTCCAACCCGCCGGCCGCATGCGGCCCTCAAAGCCCATTCGTGCGGCCTGCATCGCGTAGCCGGAAAATAAACGAACGTTGCAAAATCACAGATAGGGAATTTCAAGCCAGTGATCCTCTTTATTCTTTTAATAAATTCTATTGTATTAGGCCGTACCTCATGGAAAGACATTCTAATATACGAACAAAAATTAACTTCGTAAATGTCCACCCTGTACGAGTAGGATTTATTTTCTGACCGGTTTCGGCACACAGGCCATCATCAGGACGTTGGCCTGTGTGCCGAAACCGGTCGGAAAATAAATTCTACTCGTACAGGGTGGAAATTTACGAAGTTACTTTTTGTTCGTATATTATTCTTTTAATTCTTTTGATTGAAAAATAAACGTTGTTTTACTATTCTCATCTGTATTTGGGTTACGTTATGAATAAATATTATATTCTATATTCTTCTACACTGTAGAAGAATTACAAAGGTTTTGTTTCGTTAATGTAAGTGTTGCCTAAATCTAGAGGCTCTTGCTGACCCGCGCACCTGATAAAATTTGTAATGCGGCTCTAAGGTACCAAAAAGTTGGACACCCCTGCTCTAAATGAAACCATTAAGAAAAAAAATACTTCTAAACAAAGCTTCTTAATAGTGCTATAATTAGTGTTTTTTAATACACCGACGCTCATAGGCCGATATTATCAATATATTACAACACTAAATTCAATACCCTACATGGATCTAATTCTCTACAAATTTAGGGTAAGATGTTACCCCGAGTTGGAGAGATTTAGAAAATAAAATCTAGCTACAATCGTCCAAGATTTACTTTAAAATAATAAATGAATATTTTAGTGTCAGGTTTTTCGGATATTCTGTATCATTACCACATCATTGGTTACAATTACTTCCCGGATATAATACCGTTGCCCATCAATACAATTCATTCCAACCACATCGAACATTTTTAAGGTGCTGCAAAAACAATATTTAATACAACATGCAGCAACTTATATCTATTGTAGATGAACACAAGAAAAAGTTTACTACGAAAGTTAAAAGTATAAATATAAAGACAAAGTCCTATTTGTCGGGAGCTTTGCACCGTGGCGTGAAAAATAACGAGCCACATCAAACGCCAGAAAAGGGAGATTGCGGAAGAGATTGAGCAACGGTCGGCCGTGGATGGGAAATGTTAAAAATGTGAAATCGAATGGACAGAAAAAGAATAAAAATTTGAATACAATATAAGGTTAAAAGACGCGTGGATGTTGTGAGTTGGCGAATTCACGATTTACTAAATAGAAATTTATATGGGCACCAGTCCTCGCTGTGTTGAGAAAGTACTTTTACCTTCAAGGTGATCTAGAGACCTTCGTTCGGCAATGTGATAAGAATCAAACAAATTTTTGGAAGTAAATATGACGTTGTCGATCTTTTAATGTAGATACGGAAAACGTTTTAATATTCAAGCTACGTCAAAAGGCAATAGTTGACGGAAACTGTAAAATCCTTGTAATTCGCCTAACATTACATTAATTTGCCTCACAGTAAGGGCTATAACTTCAAAGCAGCAAGGTTTTGATAATATAAATTTTCAGAATTTACCTAAAAACTCTATGTGAGATAAGAATTCCATACATATTTAATAACATTACAAGCTGAGCAAAAATACTCTTAAAACATTTTTGACCTGTAAGGCTGATGATTTACATTCACGACATTGAATTCATCGTTTTGTAAACGTTTAAGCTTTTATTCCGTAGATAATTTGAGTAAAACTCTCATACTCTGACAATAATTTTACTCTATTATAATTTGATTACACGCAAATAACTATGTAAACTTTTTTTTTTAGGTTTTCATAACCTTCACTTTGTGGATACTAACCTTCCGAGAAATTCTTTCCAGAAATTGATAAAATTTTCCCTTACTACATTAAGTTTAACTTATAGGAAAACGACCACGTATTGAGACGTAAATATTCAATGCTGAACATGACATTTCATTTAATGAGAGATGTAGCTTCATCGTTAACTTCCCCTGTGATGTAGCCCTATACATCTAAACAAAATAAAGTTCCAGGATGCTGGATATCGTAAAAATAGAATTTCCCGAAGAACCCCCACACATTTTATTAGGGCTAAACAATATTGCCTGAACACAAAGAAAAATTACCAAGATTCTCTCTGAAACAAAAAAAAGCACATTCCTCAATCGGAGAGCGTGGGATGAACGGATGTTAACGAAATGAAAAAACTGCGCATATTTCAAATGCAACGCATTGGAATAGTAAAAGATACTTGTTGTGAAACATATAAATCGCGATATATGCACCAATTATCGAGCCTTTCACTTCTAAAATGCAGAACTCAATAACATCAATCCAAAATCTCACCAAATAATAAATCTGTCGATATTGAATGACGGATGTCATTTTGAGAAGGAAATCGTCCGATAAATAGATTTCTGTACGGAGGGACGAACGCGGAGAACTTTCGATGGACAGACATCCGAGATACACAATGCGATAAAAATGCCTGGACCGAGAGCGCCAATCATTCAGCAATATCGGGGACCCGATGGAAATAAAACTGCCAATGGGAGAAAGGACGCATTGTTGGGCTCGGAGAGTGGAAATATTTCGCTAATGTATGCAATTATGTCCCCATTGTTATCGGATCAGACTGACGCCCGGAACATGGAATAATTTAACGAGCCGAAAAATTTGGTCCTAGAGAAAAATGAGACCGTGTTCAACGCCTCCTCCCGGCGACGTCGAGGAGGAAAGGCTAACAAACAGTGGGGTTATGAAACTATGGCAGAATTCATTTTTACCGTGGGACCGAAAAAAGAGGAAACGCAACTTGTTTTCTCTCTAAGCTTTCCAGGGAAACGACCGCGCTGCGAAGCGCTGCTGCAGTTTGTAAATCAGGAGTGTAAACACGAATCACTCTTCGCGGAACCTTGTATAAGCTTTAAGCTAAACATCAAATGCTAATTTAGTCTCTCTAAATCGCGAATAACATACAATGAATAAGAAAACATTAAATTCTCATCAAACATTCCTTGCCTTCAGGCATAAGGTAACCTAGAAATAATTTTAAAATACATTAATGGGAATGCGATGAACTTCACTACCTTATAGTTGGGCACTCGGATAGCAAAGTGGGTAGAGCGTTCGCCTATGATGAGATCGGTTCCGGATTCGATTCCCGGAGGGGGCGAAATTTAATGATCTTAGCTGTTTAACAATAATAGTAATAATACGTTGCGCACTACACCGTACGAGCAATTTCCAACCGCTGCAACGACTGCAAGCATCGCAAATTAGCAAAAATACACCTACCCTTAAAAATTTTATATTAATCAATAAGTTAAATCCCGATTTTTTATCTGGGTCGATACCTAAGTAAACGTAAAATAAGAATGATTTTCGAATAATTCCAATCTAACTCGTAAAACAGCGGCACAGTTCTTAACATTCATAAACGCATTCAATCATCTATTAAACTTATTTGGAACCGATATGTATCTAAGTTAACCACTATTGTTCCGTTCCTCACTTTATTCAATGCTACCGATCTAAAGGAAAGATTTACGACTAAAAACTTATCGGAGAAAATAACTATCTTTTCGTCACGGAAAACTCAGAATTTGATTATAGAGTCATCATGAAAAATACGATACGTTAACTTAATTCAGTATTTCTGCAAGAAACAGTAGCCTCAAAGCGGTATTTCCCATAATTGTCATTTTATGAGCCCATACCTCACATCATCGAGAATTCTCCAGAAATATTTACACATGGACAGGTGGCTAGTAGGTTTGTTAAAAGATAATATCGGCAATGTTATTAATGATGCCAAGGGTAAAGCACACGTGATTTTTCCCATACCGTATTTATGTCCAAGAGTACATTCAGCACTGATCGGCCTGAAGCGATGTCAAAATTCGCCTTCAGAGAAAGCGGCATGATTAAACTTTTGCGACACATTAAAACTAATTAAGCTTGTTGTCCTGAAGGCATATTGACTCGGGTATTCAAGATAGTAAAGGAGAGGGTACATCTACATCAATACCCTACAATCCGCCTTTCGGCGTGTGGCAGAGGGTGTAAACACCAAGGGTTCGGACTATTTTTTAACCTATCGTTATCTTTGTTGACTATTCCTAGCATCTATTTCCCTTATTTTACGCTCATTGTCGGATCGGCCAAAATAGCAGGGGGTCGCATAATATTTTTTACGTCTTCCGCAAACGCACTGTCTCGAAATGTATCAAGTAATCGCAGCCTAGCTTCCAATCTCCTTTCTTTCAAGGATTCCCATCCTTCGCCCGAGAGCATTTTTGTAACACTAGCTTTTTTATCGTAGCATTTTTTTACAAAACGTATTGCCTTGCGCTGCATTTTCTCGAGTTCGTGGGTGTACGTTTCATCCGCCGGATCCCATATACTTGCCGCATTTTTAAGATGGAGCCTGACCAAGGTGAAATAGCATCGCTCTCTAACCTTTTCATCACATCTACCTACAATGCGCTTTATGAAGCCGAGCTTTATGGTTGCTTTACCGCAGATTTTTCGGTTATGAATGCTCCAGTTTAAGTTATTCGCAAGAGTGATCCCGTAAGGGTAGCTCCTTTCCTAAAAGTAATATTTGATACATCTATGACTGAAGGTAAGGTTCCGAAAGATTGGGAAAATGCAAATGTCTCCCCAATACTGAAAAGCGACTTAAAGGAAAAACCAGCAAATTAAGGGCTTATCTCTTTAATGGCATTTAAATTTACATTTAAACCCTGCAAGCCGCCAGTGGCGCCTGGCAGGGGGTGTAAACACACCGATAGTCCTATCACACAATAAACGTTATTTACTTCTACAATACTTCGAAGGAAAAACGACCAGAAGTAACTGCCCTGGTAATCACTTCCCTGAATGGCTTCTAAGTTTTCGTTCGGAGCTCGCGCACGTTGCTAACCGGAATGACAATATCGGCTATTTCGTCGATGAGGTCTGTAGTGATAAACTTTTCGAAAAGCTTACGTCGGTATTCTAGTGTTCTATCCCTAAGCGAGGTTCACCAAATGGATTCTATCATAGCCGAAACACTACTGGCGAATTTAAAATCTCCCTTCACAAACCTAGCCGCTCTAGGTTATTCAGTAGTAAATAATGGAACGCAAGTTACTGGTTCTTTAGTAGGATTTCTCGACACGTCCAAATTCATAAATTTATGCGTCCTCCCTATTACATAGGCCGCTGTGATACTGCTAGAAAAATCAGAGAAATAGATGTTAGAACGAATCGATTCAAGAATTCATTTTATCCGCGAACGATTCGCAAAAATCGATTAGCGGACTAGAGAGGTGATGCATGCACTACAGCCACACGACTAACAGCGGAAAAGGCGGCTTGCAGGGTACACATATAGATATGGATGTATACTTTTCAAGAAGAAAACACGCTTAATCTACCTTAAACACGACACTACCTCAACATGCCACTGCCACTGAGGAACTGACACATTTGATTCAACGTAACTGTGAAACGGAAACCGATTGATATGGATATAAAGCGCACACCACGCCAAGTAATGCATCAATAAAAGAGGCTTAATGACGACAATTAAATGTATAGATTATGTATGAAATATAATCAGAGAAAGTGAATAATATTGGGCTTACCGAACATTTCTGAATTTCAGGAAATTGGAAGAAATGTCTTACCTGAAAAGAGATAACATGTAATTAGCTTTCTTAAATCTTTATATTTACTAACTTATATCATTGACATCTATTTGCCGCTATCTTAACCATTAAATAAATCTGAAAATTTTCCTATGGAAGAATTATGGTAATATTTTTTTAGAAATGTTTAACTAAATCTGTAAACACGGTAACTTCCACAATAGTTTACACTGGAGATGATGGCAAAAATGGCATTTTTAGGCTGAAACTGGCTTAAAAAATTGTGGAAAGTTGCGAGTACTTCAAATATGGCTATTGATGTTGTTTCACAAAGTACGGCTAACTCAAATCTATTTCATTTAATCATATAAATTATATTAAAATATTTAAGTACATGTTATACTACTTACACTATTTCGCAGGGAGGAAGGTATTGTCTGATTTATTCCATTATACAAAATAAGTTTGATTTATGATGGACAACTTAGATAATGACAAGAATTATCACTTCAATTAGAAAGAAAAATATTTATAAAATAGTAGCAGTATCCTCTCTGAAAATGCAGGCATTCAAAAGAAAAAAGACCGAATACAGACAAAAGTCGTGTATTAACAAAAACTTAGTTGCATACTACATGCGCCACGAAAAATTATTGATTTTAACTTTCCGCCAATTTCAATTAAAAACGCTCCCTCCAATTCGCATTCACGCCTATGCGCATGATAGATTAGCTGCTTTGCTGGTGCATGACCTTGATCTTCAAACAGGAAAATTCTCGCAACGCTAAGCGAATTAATTCCGCATAAACTTCGCCTCTAAACCCATTTGAGTAATGCATTATGACTTTGTATAGGAGTTTCGACAGTTTAATAAGGACGGGGTAGAGGAGGTATAGGAGTTTCGACAGTTTAATAAGGAGTAGAGGAAAACGCCATCTCGCAAACGACATTCGAGAGTACTTTCTATCGATGTCCTGAATCAAATTAAAGAGCTTTTAAGATCGTGAGCCTCAGAGAAATCCTTCTCAACTAATAACGCCGCTTGAAAATTGACGTCATCTCCTTCCCACTCAGAAGATGAGCTAAAATCCTTGATTATTCTAAAAATAAGCTCCTCTCGTCGATACAATCTCCTGAAATAAATGGTTTTAGTAATCCGCGGTGATAGTAGGAAGATAACGATCGACGGCACAAATGTAATCTCCAGCTTTGAACGTAATTGTCTGACTTAATAATGAAAATGTATTAATAAAGAGAGTTCTTGAGAAGGAATGAAAACTACACTAAGGCAATGCAAACAAATTAATAAAAAGCACGGTTCTTCGCATCTAATAAAAGAGTACGTTCTGTTTACTTGCAAAGGAGCTCTTGTACGCCATTATTTTGGGGTTAAAATTAAAATAAGGGCCCTTGAATAAGAGCTTTATTGCTTTACCCCCGCTTTACAAATGAAGCAAAATCAGACGATGAATTAGAGGAAATAAAATTAAATATTATTCCAACATTTTAGGAAACACATTCATACAAAAGAGGATAATGCTTAGCAACCGACTTAGCTGTCTTGAAGACAACAAAAGATTTATTTCAATGTGTACACATTTCCCCACGGAACCCTCGAAATTAATTTAAATCAATCTAACTACTAAGAAAGAAAATCCGCCAAAGTCAAAGTAATCAAAAGGATTGGTGATTGGTAGTAATGGGAATAATAAGTATTCTCTGGATAAATATCACTTTTTGATAGTGAAATACCTCACTACACCTGTAGAATAATCGGCAAATACATTATTGTTAAACGATAAAGGAGACACCTCAACAGACATTACCTCAATACATTCAAGTTTGAGGAATTAAGAAGTTTCAAATTTCTTCAGGGCAGTTTCGTTTTATTCTCACAATAAAACTGCATAAAGCAACTCAAAGAGTGTTCTGTGACAAGAATGACAATGAATTGACTGTTAAAATTACCTTGATGTAACCAATAGTATCGATCAACTTTCAATATCCGATATGATCGACGTGATGATAAAACGATCGTTTCAACTTCTGGATGAAAGGAGAGGAAATCATAATTATGTTCAGGAAAAATTACGTTTCTCCCATGATAATCCTAATCTTTACTATTTGAATCTTTACTACGCTAGCAACGATTCCGTATGCAACCGCGTGCTCTTTAAGATTCCAAGAGAGACAACATAAATGACATGAAGACTTCGTGCCACATTACTTCTTGCGCACATGACCCATTTCGTTATAATCAACCCAGCACAGCCCCGTGGGAGACATAGAGTGCATCTCCCGAATACCTTGGAGATGTACCATGAAATTCCGTCTCCTAGATATAGCGATGTCAAGATTTGACACTGAAGAACAGCATCTGTGGAGTTTCTGAGAGCGACGAGGAACGCATGTACATCAAATGCTTCTGCAGAGTATAGTAGCGAGAATACTTCACGATCCTACACAGATATGAAGAATGTGTTAAAGGATGTATGTATGGAATTGCACTTCTCTCCGAATACGAATGTCTTCGTTCATTAATAGAGCATGCAGGATGTGGAAGACACATCCTACCTTGATATCGCATGACGACTGCTTCATACCGAATGAATATTTTCCGTAGTAAAATGTGTATCTTAGGTGTTTCCATAGTGCAGAGGTGAAGACAAGAAAGACAGAAAAACAAAAGAGTGATATATATTAATACAACATAAATGTTAACAAATATATTGATATCGTCAGTGTGAAAGATAGACAAGTGAGTTACCTTGAGCTTAATGAGCTCACAATCTATATTGGAATGAAGCTTAGAAGTAAAATAACTGGTAATGTTGGTGAATAAGAACTAGGTATTTGCGTTATGATACCTGTGTTTCGCAAGTTCCGTACCTACGTAGTATATTTCCGGCTTCGATGTGACAAAATTAATTTGCACACTTTGCATTAATTATGACAATGACATAACAAACTTATCAATTAAAAGGAAGCGAAAAGGGTTCCTTTATTGAGTTATTGAAATCGAAAAGGTGACTTTGTAAAACTTAAATTTATATTAATTGTTACAATGTTTAATCAAATTCATATATTAATACTAGAATGAATCCTATACATTAGTTTTGGATAGCTGACTATCCAAATTTGCGACCGACAACGAATAAAAATTCGCATGCAACAAACATCTTGGGAATCCCGGATACATATTTCTGTAGGAAGACTAGCGAGGGAACCTGTTAGTTGGAGGTCATAATAAGCAAGGTCGAAGAACTTCAAGGGAAGAAAAACAAACGGAAATTCTGCATCATGTCAAAGGACTCGAAAAAACTGCTATCTTATTCACGAATTCTTAACTGTTTCAAAATAATATCACCTTGACTGTAAAGAGATTAAATCATTGCCCTCCTGCAGATCTGATGATAACTTTCCATTCGAAATTAAGCAAAAAAATACACCGCCTACTTTTCATCAGAGTTGACAGAGACAGAATACACATCAATTCACTTTCTAGACAAATCGTATCATGATAGTTTGAATTTCCGTAAGAATGCGGATTCACATCCTTCTCTGTTGAAATAAGAAAGTGCCGACATCAGACACGGATACTTTTTTCCAGTTTTAATAACGCTTGTTTCTTTATAATGAAGTTCAAATGAATAAAAATTGATGACATTCACGCTTTTTTACTTTTGTCTAACAGTTGTGGATAATGTTTTTTCTACCATAGGTTTGGAAGAGAATGAAAGTATTATTTACGCATAAAATTTAAAACGTCTAAACCTAAAATAGAGATAGTTCGTAAAGGTATTTTGAGAAGTATCATTCGAACATATTTTATTAAGATCGGAGATGCAACTGAAAGGAACTCCCACAGTATATCTTGTTCAATTCGATGATGACATGAAAGTACTGAGGTCGAAATAAAGCAGAATTCGATTACTATTCACCAAATGCAATAAAAATATTATTCATGGGTAATTGCGGCATGTACTTCATAGGGTACTGCACACGAACTTGTTCCACGTATTATATTCTGGGCCATAGGAAACCAACGCAAACTACCTCACCCCTCATCTTGCCATGTAAGCCTCATTCCCTCCAATAACTATGGGAAGCTAACGTTGGAGGGATGAAGTTCAAACCGACCTCCGGACTGAATACAGTACAGAAGTAAATACACAAACTCGTACATAGGACGAAGCGAAATACGTACACGATATTTATAATAAAGAATAGTCGCAGACAGTTGAAACACGGTATTACTTCGCGGAGGAAATACGCCGAAAAAAGATACCGCAAAAGTCATGGAAAATGGATCCAGGATATTAAAAATCCGGGTGATTAAGCCGCAAGGGAGGATGGCCGGGAAGGGCGTGGCTCCAGCGGGAGGGAGGCGATTATTTTTTATTTGGCCCACAGTGGAGAGAAGGGAGGACGGAGGGGCCGAAGCTATTGAACGCACGATCCGTTCGTACATCCATCTACAAAATTAATGGCCGCCTCCGCCTGATACGGCCTTGAGAGACTACCCTGCTAATTAACAAACCTGAATAAAAAGTATTTATTTGTGTGTGTTATTCAACAAGGACGAATCATACGAGGCAGAGATTCATTCTGAAGTAAAAACAAATACAGTGAGTCACTATCCTTCCGATCTTCAATCTTGTTTAGGTTTGAGAGGATGGGTAAATATTATCTTTGATTCTAGTAGTTAGCGAGGGAAGTAGAAACTCATCTCTCATATTGAGATCGGTAAATTGACTTAATTATTCTTTTATTGAACATAATCAGAAATCGTGCATACGATTCAACAACAAGGCAGATGGATGAAATCCTCCAATTTCGAGAATACTCGGCAGATTGCCTTAGCCGAACCGCATTTTACATTATCGTAATCTTACTCGCGTATATATTTTTTTAATTCAATATTTCTAATTATTTTTACGATTATCGCTGTTTTCCATCAATCACATGCCGTTTTTTTACCTAGTCACAATGATTTATTTTCTTTTAAATTCTTTCACACTAAGAACATCTTTTCGTCCATTTCTCACAGTGTCATTTTATCTGATATATCTACATTGATACCGATCAAGCCACCTTAAGGAATGTGGCAGGGGTGTTTTTCTTTCGTTTCATTTTCACTTAATTTTATTTCAATGAATTTTAAGAACTTCTTATTTTGGTATCAATATTGCTAATAATGGATTAGATGCAAGAGGAAACCGGCTATTCTCAACCACGTAGAGTAAAGACGTAAAATTAAATTTCATGTATCTTTTCCACTGAAATACTTCTTGTGGGTGAAAAATAAATTGCTAAGTCAATTTCCTTTCTAAATCTTTGACCTAGGTAACACTATATATTCAAACCGACAGATATGCTTTGAAAGAAGATGAATAGTTTAACTTCGTTGAAAAATACAACTGAGAGAATTAATTAACTTTTCGTTACTGACCGAGATAAAGGTATATTAAAGACATTCAAAGACAACAAATACTTGGCATTTTTAATACCCACTACGTTTTTTGCTGCCATAGAGCATTAAAATTAGCTAAAAAACTTAGTAGTAACATTAGCATACGCCAGATGATGCCTTGAGATAAATACCACCATTCAGAGATTCAAAAGAGATCTCTTCCTCTCTGAATCTTCTGCTTCAACTGCAGGAAGACAACAAGTAACAACAACAGGAAAGCTGTTTTCCTGCTTGTAATTTTCGTAGAATTTAATGAAGGTGTTATGAACAAGAAGTTTGACTTTTACGAAACTTTGACGAAAATTTGTTCTTCTAGACCAAACGCGAAATTTTCCGAAGAAAAGTTTCCTCCGGAAGTGACGCTAACTGTATCAAAGCTTTCATTTCATATTCACGGACAGAGAAATAAGAGTATGAAACATATTTCGCTACCTTTTTACTTTCACATCAGTACGCGCGCACCACAGTTGGCAATAAAAATAAGGAAGGAACGGCACAGAACGACACAGCAGGATTTCATAGCTCATTTCCGACTTAACTTTCAAACCTTTCTTAGGGATTTAACAAAAAGCACAGAAGAAACGGCATGTGTGTTAGGTTAGTTCATAAGGGAGATTCATTAAAATCACTCATCGAGAACGTTACTCTGAAATGCGCAGTTAAGCGGATAAATACTATTTATCAACGATTTTATATTTTCCTAATTATGCAAAGACATCCGAAATTATTTGATGATTTAAACATCTACAGCCTTTCTAAGAAGAAGTTACTTTCGTCCTAAATACCAATGATAACATTCAGTCTAGAAGCAGAAATACAGATTTTAATATCACCTAAGAAAATATCGTAAGATCATTGAAAGAATACATTAGTGATTCGTGATTCATGATTCATGATTAAATTATCTTTTTATTTTACAAGCATACACTAGCATTAATACTGTACGCGTCTAAATAAATGACTAGAAGAGGAAACTTATAATGAAAATTTTCCGACTAAATTCATTTTCTTCGATATTTATTTCCTTTCATCAGGATAGAGGCAATCATTCGTCCAATTCGGTCGCTTTTGTTCAAAAAATTAATTCCGTGGAATAAATGCCATTTAAGTTTTCTCTTTTGGTATAGATGCCAACAAAACCTCGCCTTACTTTGCTATAAATATTGTTTAATTAGTGGATGTTGATGACAATGAATGGATGATAATTAAAATGATAATTTATCATAGCTATTTTATCTTATACTACCTTTTTATGAATGAAAATCATAATTATAAATAATTCACATGAGGAATTTTTAGGCTAACAAGATTTTTCCGCTATTAGACTGCTAACCCGTGCCTATATGTCTAACAAATGTTTTGGCGAATCCCTACTTAAGTGCGGATACAGAAAAAATAAAAATCGCCAAAACATTTATGATCCCCTCCGTTCTTATTAACTCGAAAAGAGTGTCAGTCCAGCAGTTTTTGAGCAAATTGGATATAAGATATGATATTCGAAGCAACACACCAAACACGCTTACGTATCGGCCCCCATAATTCTACGCCTACTTTCTCATTTCGGAATTGCATCATTAATAAAAACCCATCTCGGTGCTTTTCCTTCTCTGGTACATCCAGAGTTAGTTGAAAACCTCGAGAGGGTCAATGATTCACAGAACATATCTGAAGATAGTTCCCAGAACTGTGGGATATCTCGATGAATCAGAGGTGCAACGTATCCGAGGCACTTTCCTCTGGCAGAATTACGGACGAAAGTGCTCGACGGGGAAACGAACTCGGATTTTCCATCGAGAGAGTGCACTTGCAATAGAAGAAGGGAAGCCAAAGAGGAAAACGCCTCGCTTTTCCCCAGGTTTTTTTCTGGCCCAAGTTCTGGCGTTTGAGGTTCATGAGGCGGAAATGGCTGCGGAAAAGCCGCTATTGGCTAAGATTCAAACGGTGTTCTCGCTCCAAGATCATTCTCATGATACGGTCTAATGATTAGTCGAAAAGTCCTTAAGTCGACAATCCATATTTCGACAATCATTTCGCAACAGTTGTAGATTTTGTTTCTATGTGATATCCTGATGACTCTCCGAAAAGCAATCATGACCTGAATGCAGTTGTTGTCGGGAATAACTGGATTGATGTTTAGTTTAAAAAAAGAAGGTGTTTATCCAGACTATACCAGGAATGAATTTACGAAACGTGCCGAATATTACCATACATAACTACAGTTTTATTACAGACCTATGTTACTCAAGATATTTTCGTGTTTTTCTTACATTCTACTACATAATTTATAAGTTTATCTAATCATTATTTACCATTTTAATTTATTCCGCTAGTAGATCGCTTCTATACCAAGAGGAATTCAATAGCATTCCAATGAATTTACCATATTCATCGCATTGCCTTTATATTGATTTGTATGTTTTCCATAATTTGTAACTAATTAAAAATTCTTAATAAATAAATGCCTTTTGTGTTATCTACATAAGCCGGAATACCCGCGTAGGCCGGAAAAGTTTGCTTGAACCCTCGTGCTTCCGCCTTGCCCAGGTTGAACTGTAACTCTCGATCTGCACGACATTTTCTCCGATTGAATATCAATAAACCATCCAGGAGGAGGAGCACGTGAATCGTAATCGCGGAGCAGTTCTGTGGAACAAAGGTGAGAAATTTTGGTCAAGAAATTCAGACGAATGGGTATGAAACAAGGACTATTTGAGTAAGAAACACGGACCATGAATAGTGATAATACTGAAGGATTGGAGCATATTAGAGGTTGTGTGGCATTTAATAGAAAAAGTAAGTTGAGCTGACAGACAACCAAATGACGAAGAGTAGAAGCTGGAAGACAGTTGGATTAAAAGAAAAAAGCGGAGGCAGAGGAAATCGAAGAAGAAGGGGAGTAGAAGTATCCTTATGTAGCAGGAGCCTACTTTAGGAAGAAAACGTTGGTAAATTTTCTTTCTATAGTAGATTTTCAGCAGAGAGGAATAATTTACATAAGCTTTCTCTCTCTGCCCTGAAAATTTAAAATTCTCTAAGGAAAATTGGGCACGATATCGTTAAAATGGTATATTTAATTAAAGAATTGGAATCAATAAAATATTTTCTGGTACCAAGAATATCCTCTTCAGTTTTTGGAATATATTTTGACTAGAGATTTGACTCCGATCCTAATTTGCAAATAGCTTTGGGTGTTTTAATGACAATTCCGGAGGCTATTTCTGCTAAGACAATGATAATCAAAAGTAATGTGAACTCATAACGAACATTCACAATCTTAGCATACGGAATATGCATAACTAATTGTTACTGATGTTTTTTGACCAATGCGAACTTAGGAACGAAGTCATAAAACACTGGATTACCAAAGTCTTACAAAATAATTTTTAGCTGCAAATCAGGATATGTATGGTTTTGATATTTAATTTTAAGAAGCGACAAATTATGTTCGTACCCGGTTGGCAGATAGGCTGGGCGCGGATCTGATTCGTCGTTTGTGCTACATAGATAAGAAGAGCGTTGTGATGAGCGATGCACCGTAATATTCATCACGTATGACTGCCGAAGTGATGGATAATCCCGAAATTTTAGATCTCTTTAAACTGCCTTCTCCTTAAATTTAGCTAACTATCCGTAGGTTTCGCAGGTTTTTCACACCCCCCTTCTTGCGGTGTTTTCCTGCTGTGGTGTATTTTTTTTCCTAAGCGCAAACTTTTTTTTTAAACCGACTAAGTAGTTTTCTTCCGTGCTCTTTTTTCATGCTGTCTCTTCCTTTCATGCTCTCTATGACGAAGGGTTAGATGTAAGAAGAGACTGTCTAGTCTCAATCTCGCCCTAATAAAGACGTTTTATTATTATTATTATNATTTAATTAAAGAATTGGAATCAATAAAATATTTTCTGGTACCAAGAATATCCTCTTCAGTTTTTGGAATATATTTTGACTAGAGATTTGACTCCGATCCTAATTTGCAAATAGCTTTGGGTGTTTTGATGGCAATTCCGGAGGCTATTACTGCTAAGACAATGATAATCAAAAGTAATGTGAACTCATAATGAACACTCACAATCTTAGCATACGGAATATGCATAACAAATTGTTACTGATGTTTTTTGACCAATGTGAATTTAGGAACGAAGTCATAAAACACTGGATTACCAAAGTCTTACAAAATAATTTTTAGCTGCAAATCAGAATATGAATGGTTTTGATATTTAATTTTAAGGGGCGACAAATTATGTTCGTACCCGGTTGGCAGATAGGCTGGGCGCGGATCTGATTCGTCGTTTGTGCTACATAGATATGAAGAGCGTTGTGATGAGCGATGCCCCGTAATATTTATCATGTATGACTGCCGAAGTGATGGATGATCCCGAAATTTCAGATCTCTTTAAACTGCCTTCTCCTTAAATTTAGCTAACTATCCGTAGGTTTCGCAGGTTTTTCACACCCCCCTTCTTGGGGTGTTTTCCTGCTGTGGTGTATTTTTTTCCCCTAAGCGCAAACTTAGGTTTTTAAACCCACTAATTAGTTTCCTTCCGTGCTCTTTTTTCATGCTGTCTCTTCCTTTCATGCTCTCTATGACGAAGGGTTAGATGTAAGAAGAGACTGTCTAGTCTCAATCTCGCCCTAATAAAGACGTTTTATTATTATTATTATAAATTTCCCTCTAGTTATCGAGGTTGCGCTCAACTTGATTTTGAGGAAAGCGAATTCAAACCCTTGCCAGCAGAACGGTATTCTACTTACAAGGCCTACTTAAATTAATAATGGCAATAGTAAAAAAGCCGCGGGCGTTAAGAGGGAATATTCAGGGAACACCCACCAAAGTATAATACTAATACATGTGACACATTTGCTTTTAATCTCTTTCAACTGGCCTAGTAAATTTAAGTGGAAAAGACGCAAGAGGAGGCAAAACACTTCAGTACATCGAATCTTGGCAACCACAGCGTCTAGATGGCGCTAAGAGCAGGATCGCGTCAATTTCCCCGAAACGGGACAAAGGGAGGGCGCGTGTTGCGCATCGGGGATCAACCTGCGGTCGCGCACAATGACGTCCCCCGTTGACGCTTCGCGGGAAAATCCCACGCGATGGACGTGCATAATGCGCCTGAGGGTAAGTCCCGGATGGTGCGAAGGGCGGCGGCGAGCTTGAATAATTAATTGAATCCCGAGAAGAAATTTCGCTACCTACCACATCTTGCGACGAAGAAAGCTTTTTGGAACCCTTCCTTGAGAAGCTAACCGGAAGTAGGAAGATGACCTCGGACTCGAGAGTCCCATTGTCCTAGGGAGAGGGCGCATTCAACTTTATTTGTAAAGGAGGGAATGAAATAAAATTAAGCGGTGATAATCGGTGATATATGTGCTTAAATCAATGAATAGAAGAGGAAACTTTCAATGGAACTTTTCCGAATTAATTCATTTCCTTAAAAATTTTTTCCAAAAAAATTGCTTTCATTAGGATGGTGGCGATCATTCGTCCAATTCCGTCAATTTTGTTAAAATATTTGCGTGGATTAAATGTGGTGCCAATAAAGTTCTCTCTTTTGGTATATATGTCAAAAACCTTGCCTTACTTAGCTACGAATATTTTTTAATTGATGACCGTTGATGATAATGAATGGATGATGATTAAAATTATAATTCATCAGTGATATACACGAAGATCATTAACATAATTTGACAATTTAATGTTCAGGTTAAGCCTAGGGGGCCTCTATCAAGGCTTCATACCGTAATCATTTACGTTCCGGATTTCCGGTTCAATTAAATCGCCAATTTACGGTTATGTTCCGGTTTCACTTCGGCAGCACAAGTCGAACCGGTTAAAGCCGTAAAAATAATCCCTATGCAATGTTTATGCTCTGAATTATAAAATAATCAAGGAACAAATATAGCTCTTACACTTTTATAGCAAAGAAGTGATTTCCAAGTCACTAAGTAAATGTAACTACTGTTACATTTGATGAGAAAGCGAACCGATAATCGGAAAGGATTAAATGTTTTCGGTTTCGGTTCGTGTTCAAGGATTTTAACTTCTCGATTCCGGTACGATTTTAGCTTCGGAAACAACGTTTTTATTATTTCGGTTATCGGTTCGGTGCCTAGATTTCTCTTGCGCCTATCCTCATTAGTAAATTTTATAACCTATATAAGAAATTAAAAAGATTTGGTTTGAAGTGAAAAATACAAAAATTAATGGCGAGCACTTATCATGGGTAAACAATCCGATGACGATAAAGAATAATTGTGCGAAAAGTTCCAGTAAATGCCTCATCAAGAAGTTAAAAAAACTGCTCATTTTCCCCATTTCGGTAAAGAGCCTGCTTTTCGCACAACACAAAACGCTGGTATTTCTTCTTCATAATACATTGAGCATTGATTCTAATAATTGCTAAATTCTTCGAGCCTTTCCCAAATAATGTTAAATGTTTCATTAAGAATGTAAGTAAAGTAAATGACTTAGACGATTGAGCCTGCCGATAACGAAATATAAAACGAGTAGGGGATTGCCTGGTAGGGTGACGAACTGTGGGGACTTCGTGGGCCCCGTGGCCGCTACGGTAGTCGTGAAGGCCTATCAGGAACCCTGAAAAATCTTATATGATAAGTAATTCTTGACAAGTGGTTCGAATTAATGCTTTTTCAAGGAAATCGTTAATTTGTTGTATGGATTGTTAAACATGCATCCTGTTGTAGGTGTGATGTATCAGGTGTAGAATAATATAGCTGTATATCATAGCCACTTAAATTGTGAGCTTGTAATATTATGTAATTTTAATATGTAATACAGCTTTTTAAAATTAAAAAATGAAATTATGTTCAATTGTACTATGGAACTGAATCCGTTTAAAATTTCAATTAGTAAGTCTTGTAAAATATTGTAGTAATTGGACGGGGTGATTATTGACAAATGTATATATTTTTATTTGTAGAACTTAAGTGTTAGTTGTAGAATGTAAATAATGTAACGTCGCCACCTTACCACCTAATGTCATCCTGCGGCAGAATTGTACAATAATAATAACAATTCCTTACATAAATCCGGCATATATAAAGTACCCTATGTATATAAGGAAATGTATTATACCATGCTAAAACCAGCTATCCTTTCATAATAGCTTCCTGCTGAACAAATAGCGTCTATATTCACAACATTATTTCTATAATTACGCAATTTGAGGATTCTTTTGCTACGGATTTTCGATACAACAAATGAGGAAACCATCTTGCGCTAATCTAAAAAAAGAAAATGTGGAGTTGAAAGAACTTCAGCAGAGGATGAATTTTCATTCGCTCTGATTATCAGATGAATCTAGTTAAGAGTAATAGACTAGACTTTTCCCTTTCTAAACTAGGACGCTAATATTGAGTTGTTGATTCTGGAGGAGATTGGATCAGATTATCTCATAAATCCATAACATTAATATATCTACAAAGATAACCGCATATCAGCCTGTGGCAGGAGGTAACGTTCTATTTATCTTATCTCATACAGATAAATTTTTCCGATTTTCATTCGACGGTTATTGACTGATAATTTGTTCGTAATTTGATTAATGCAAAGAAATAAAAATTATTATTATTAATTCTTTTTCTGCCAGACCCCAAAAATCTAGATTATAACACACGATTATTGAAAATGTTCTTCTCCCCATCTACTCATCATATTCACAAGTAAACAATCTACAGATCTATTTTTAGAATTTAATTCAGAAGATTAACGTTAATTTTATGTGCAACGTGGCACGTACGTACAAATTATCATTCAACTTAAGTAGGACGTCATCTGTATTTATTCCATCTCCGGTAACGGAAAAAGTATCGTCTGCGCCTACAGATCCAGGATTTTTCCATACCCTTTTCCAATTCCGGGGGAAGCGAATCCACGTGTACGCTCGTTCTCTCCTGCATCCATTCAATCCAGCTTCAGAGGCCATTGAGGGGTGCTTCCTTTCTCGAGATCCCATTAGTCCATGATTATCAACTCCGCAAACAAATACGCAATTCATTAGCTGAGAGCGATTCGTTGGGAGCATCATCATCCGCCACGGGAGAAAATCCGCGGACAGTATCAAAATTCCTCACGGTGTATAGCAGGGCAAAAAATTCTGGATTTTCGCATTGTAACGGCCACTCGATGTAACTAATGCAGGTATTTTCAAAATGGATACATGATAACGAGTTCATTATCTAAAAAAAAACATTTAAATTGCAACCAATTAGCAGTTGGCAGCGAGGCCCAATTTTTATGAACAGTTCCAAATCCGACGCGAATGCATGCATCTGTAATTAAGGAAAACTTAAAAACTGTGGCTGGAACGAATCTAGTAATGATACATTTACAGGCTTTGTTTGGTATATGCTTGGGATAATTAATAGAAAGGGTAAATATGCGGAAAAATAACTGCTTTAATTATCGTCCATGAATTATGTAAATACATTAATGAACGAATCAAGTAGATCAGGACAAAAATAATCGTAGATATGATCTGATCTGCATTGGGACCTGTAAAGTTTCGATTCAATTTCGTATTGTCAGTAATTTTTCGGAATAGATTCGAAATCAAGGATTCAAATTTGATTTGTAAACTTTGTTTCAGTGCCTTTATCACTGCGAGACGATGTTTAAATTTGATTTTTATAAAACATGATACATTCTTTGATTTGGACTTGAATTAACAAAGATTCGCGACAGCGACCCCTCAAAGAATATCATTACTGTTACAAGACTTGTTAGTAGAAAGTTTTCCCTCATCTTTTTTTCACTCTTCTTCCAGTATAATACAAAGGATAGATACTCATTATTATTTTAATACTACTTATCATTATTTTATTTATTAAAATAATCGTTTGATAACTTGCAAATACGCTCTTCAAGCATTGATTTTTCTTATAAAAATTAAATTGTTTCTTATTAAGGATTTAATGGTAAACCCTCCCAATTATAAATGTTTTCTACCTTTCGGTAAGTTCATGTGCCATAATATTCATGGCAACTTACCCTACCATTTATGTCATCTAACAATTTTTGTCTTCCCCTCTTCTTTTTCCCTTGTATTCTACCCTCAATTGCATACTTTAATAATCCCTCTCATCTCAATATTAGGCCCACACATTTCCTCTGTCGAAGTTTGATTACTTCTATTAAAACCCTCTTCTTCCCGATCATCTCTAGTACCTCTATGTTTGTTTTTCTATCGCCCCAACTTAACTTTTCCATTCTACGCCATACCCACATCTCCAAAGTATCTGTCATGAATAAAAGAGGAAAAAAAGCAAATCGGAGATTACATTAGAAGATAATAAAATGGAAGATTAGAACAAACCAGTTTAAGTACCGATGGCGACATAAAATATGAAACGAAAATACATGCATATTTCTAATTGAGCGGAAGATATTGTAAAATGAATTTTGGAGAGCGAAATTAGGTGGAAATTCACGATAAAAGAAATCAAACCAGCACAAAGCTTGAGCAAATAATGGAAAAAGTTAACGAAACAAGGATTTTGCCGTTTCGGCGTAAAACATCATAAAAAGAACCAGCATGACCCAAAAACGGCATTAGCTCCTCGGATTCCAATTCGAATTTCTTCTGCAAATTTGTTTCAAAAGAAAATCCACGATTCAAAGGTAGTTCTCGATTAAATCATCCGTGATACGCTCCATAAATACGAGATAAAAAATGTGCGAGGAGCAAAAACTACGGCAACTTGCACGATATTCAGAAACATCTGAATAGGCCAGGCCTTTACGTACACCTTTCGAGAGAAATCACTTTGCAAATCCGTCTCGCATGCACGCTGCATTATTCACCCAGGATTTTGGCGACTAATGGCACCTACATGCGAGAAATAATTAGCGCAAATTGCTGTGGAAAATTCTCCGCTTGGTGGAATGGATGAGATTCGCAATTAAGGGGATGTGGAACGAGAGAACGGACCCAATTACTTGCGAGAGGAATAGCTATCGTTTGTTTAGAGAATACCCCGACCTTAATTAAATCTCCTCCGATACGGTCTGGGACAGCAAAGAAAATTTAGGCCCCCATAAATGGAAGCGATATTCTTAATATTCCAGTTGCGCCACGGCTTCTCGAGATAAAAAGAAAATAAAGTTACGATTGAGAGATGCTTTTCAGCGAGGATTTGAGGGGTTTCCCGGCCAAGGTTAAGACGACGAAGTTTAAAATCGACTCACGATGGTGTAATGAAAATGAGACCCAAACATCTTGGCGGTAAATATCCTTAGGCAAGATCCCGGCCCGTGGCTTCAGTACCTCTAACATCATTAAAAGGATTGATGATTTATAAGGATATAATTTTCCCTTAATGGTATACACATTTATTTTCGATAATTTCGAAACCATCCCGATATAAAGATTAGAGTAAACCATGATTTTTCATATCAGTGGTATAATTTCTTAAACATTTTTGCAATCCTTTATAGCTCCTAAGTCAACTAAAATGATATACTTCTTCAGAAATGTGCCTTTTTCGTAATTCGTTCACAATACTTCGATTATCTATGCCTCTGTCAGCATCTCAATGAAAACCACTTCGTAGCTTCCACAAGATATATATATTCGACCGGTTTCATTAAAGGGAATCTTTGGGACTTTATTTTTTATTCAATTCAATATTGTAGTTGAATAATACACGATACAATTTTCGACCAAATATTCTAAGTAGATACACATATATACCATTGATGTTACAGCTATAATGCCAAGATACCATACTATAGAAAACCATCAGAAAATTTCTGATCGTTTGATGGTTTTCTAGTTTGATTCCTTGGCATTGTAGTAAGCATTAGTAGTACTTTTAGAGGTGCTCCGACAGTTAAGGTCATTTCGCACGTGAACCCTCTACGAGAATCAAAATCGCTTTCACCAAAGTCGAATGCGTCCACAATAATTCTAATTCTAATTTTGTATCATAATCTTTAATAATCACGGTTCCACCAATTATCGCTTGATATGTTTCGTTGACAAAAACTATTCACTAAACGCAAGTTTTACATCTACATCTACATAAGTAGATGTTTTAAATACCTCCTCTGGCGGATTTTTCCACCTGAGTTGTATTTTATCCGAGGTGCAAACTTATGATGATAAGTCCGCAATGTAGTATTTTTTTCTGTGGACTTTTTCAACTTCCACTTCTTTCTTCTAAATTTTTTAGACGGAGGATTAGACGTAAAAAAAGACTCATAAGCCTCAATATCGCCGTAACAAAGACGATTTATTATTAGGTATAAACTTACATTTTAGAATATTTCCCCGCTTTGGGGACCATTCCATTTATTTACCAACCACCCCGGATAACCGGGAAGTTACTATACATAGGTTTGTAGGAGTGGGAGTTTCTCGTTTGGTCTAACTTCGTGGATTAATCTCCCCCAAGTGGTGTCGTATCCGTAAAGGGCGGTCGTTGCCCTCGGTGACTCTTCCCGATAAGCAGCCAGAGGTATTGATCTAAAGCGCCTTGTCTGCAGGGTCCTGATTGACGAAATATACGCTCTTAATTCTGTCCTGCGGAAAATAAAAATCCCGATGGCCGACTCTTCGTCGTTTCAGGTAATTGAAGGCGACATTATTGAAGATCTTCCGATTTCGAGGAATTTTGGAGGGTATAAAAATGGAGATTCTTTCAATAATTAATCGTAATATATTGTAATTATAGGATGCCTGCTATCATACCTTGATTAAGACAATATGTTATCAGTCTTTCGTAGCCAATTGGCGAAAAAAAATCTTTCGAAAAACAAAGGAAACCCTCAATCGTACTCTTTCCACGCATATATTTTTCGAACACATTTTCACATTACAATTTCATTTCTATTTTATTTATAATGGTATATTTTTTTATAAGGTAGCAATGATGATGGTGATCATTCGTCAAAGCTGATCTTTTATAATTGAAAAATTTGAAAAGAAATATTGATTTTATTAATTATTATAAAAAATATACAAATATTTAAAAAATATGTGAGAAAAAAGTTCGATGTTTGGTTGTCTGTGAAAATTTTGGTTTAGAATTTCCAATTTGGATTTCCACGACAACTGCCTTGTCCTGCGAAATTGCAATATCTTTGATTTGCTTTTGTCTCAGACATGTTCGTGGCTAATGATGCTGTGGTATGATTTATTCCGGACAAAGGCTTCACCATTGGTCAACAATTATTGAGTGCAATTAAAAGTGTCAATCCTTGGGTCATTGTGTTTAACATACATGTACTAGATCCTTAGATGACATTCCGACTCAATGAGGAAGGAAGCACCTAGGGTAATCACCCATTACCCTTGTAAGCCTCATTTTCACTCCAAAACTTTTCGCAGATGGGGATCCAACCTGCACACGGGCTGATGGCTTCACAAACAGGTGCTTATAGAGTGATGATGAAAAATTCCCATTTCCCACCCATTTTAGATTTGAGATTTGAAAGTGAACTGATCCGATAGTGATCATCCTCGATTAATAACGACTCTCACTTAGTAGGGGGGGGGGACGAAAATCCTTATGAATTCAGAGAAACATCTAGAAGAGTGGATTTAATATAGGAGCAGCCGGTGAGGAAATTGAAGGAAAAATATCCTTTATCCTTTGAAGAGGAATTATTACATTCATCTTCTAATTGAACGATGCAACAAAATTTAGTGAGAGGAATAGTGATATATTTAGTCGTTCCTACTTTATAGAATTTTTTTCTCCTTTTCCTGTTGTTATTTTCGCTATATAAGAGAACAACGCCATAAAAGCATAAGCATCCAAAGGAAAGATACATATACGAAAATTATGGAAGAGATTTTTGTTAAATTCATTCCCTTAGCCCCCAAATATTGTTGAAATATTTTTTTAGAATACACTTAGGATACATTCATATAGCTAACATTAGAAAATACATTTTCGACATTTTCCTGCACACTGTCGAACAGGTTAGAAAGTAGGAAAAGAATGGGAATATGTTCTTTATAAGACTCCTTGCATCATTCTAGCAAGTACATAGAACATTCAAACGTCAACGAAGATCTCATTGCTTCTTTTAGAAAAGTTTTATCTGAAATAAATACAGGGCTAATCCATTTCATATATGTAGTTAACACAGGTTTGATCATTGCTATACATTAAGTTTAATTTTCCCCTCAATCACAATAATTTTTTCTATTATGAAGTATTATAAATATGAACATGAAACTAGCTTTCCTTTATAAACATATAACAATGTTTTCATTTCTATAAGCGTCACTTTTGTTGAGGAACAAAACGAGTACATTGGGCCGCATACTATGCCATTAAAGGCTGTAAAAATTCGACTCTAAGTTATTAAGCAGCTTCCGGTGATTCTTGTCTCAGATTGATTTCCGTGAGTTATGGACAATACTTGAGTTATATAGCGTAAAGTGAGACTGATTGCATCGTAAAATTACAAAAAAGTCGACGTCAGGATGAGTATAACATAAAATCATTTTAATATGTTTCAATTGTAATATCTCTGAGCATTGGTTGCAGTTAGCCACTTGAACTGTGGTCCTTTTGATAGGTAAATAAATCAATAATATTAATACATTCATAGAGTAGCATACTAATCGCTAAGAACGAAAAGGTTTTCTTTGTCCTTTTAATGTTATTACTGACCCTTTGCACTTTTCCCCCTATATCCTGCCTGTTCTATTTTACTGCTCTTCTATCTATACGAAATACTATGCTATTCCTCTTTCCTCCTTGGATAGAATCACAAAGTTCTCTCTAAACGGCAAAAATCAGAGTTTCTTCTTTCTGCCAAGCTTCTAACAGTACAAACTTCTTTTTCATTTGACCCTCTTTCTACCGGTCTAATTAAAGATGACTTATCCTTTATATATTCATTGCTATTCAATTTCTGACTGCTCTCTCACAATTTCTCTTATAAATAATCGTTTTTCAACAGATCTACCCGTTTGATATCTCTGCTTCATTGTTCTAAAGTTACATTATCGAATGTTTCCTTTTCTTTCGACTTCCTTCTTGGCTGGATTCCATCATCATCAGATCCTATCAGCTTATCCTTTTAACCAATATAACGAGACGTTTACGTTTAAATTAAGTTTCATTCAAGCTAGATCGTACTTTTTTAAATCTATTATTCCATTTTTTCTCTCAACAAATATTTTACACAAGATAAAGGGTATAGGTAACTTTGCACGTAAAGGTGTGCACCCGTTAAATAATAATAATAAATAAATCTTATCCTATGAAATACTGCTTGCTTCAGCCGTTTAAGAAATTATAATTATTACTCAATGGGAAAAATATTCGCCGAGAAATTTGAACGCTGAATCATTTCTTTCCAAGCAGTTAAAAGCGAATTCTTGCAAAATATTGCAAGAGTCGCCTAAAAAATCAGAGATGATTACAGCGAAATACAAAAATTTTCCGATAAATCCATTTTCAACTTTCAAGTTTCAAAACTCCGTCACACACACTAATGAAAATTGGAAAAACTACAAATGCCTTGGCAGTTCCGGAACACTCTCTCTTTAGTATTTTATTCCAAAAAAAACTCAAATTACTTCGCGGGATTGTCCAGTCAGCTTTTTGCGATTTGGCAATACATATTAAACGGAAACGTTCCGGTCGTGATTAAAAAAAAAAAAAACATTCCATATTCGATCCCATAAAATAAAACTTCAATAACAACCGACTGTCCGCATTCACCGAGGCCCACAATAAAAACATATGATACGGAAACAAACACATATTGGATGGAAATCAAGCACTCGAGCGAAATCCATAGCCGATATTTGGGTCATATCGGTAATATTCCAGTTTGCCGCATGAAAAAACAATCGAATTTTGGGGAAAAGCTAAACGTCGCCACATTCGTTGGGAACGAGATGGAGTTAATTAAGTTTTAATAAAGCTGGAATTTTTCGAAGAAAAAAGGTTCCGTTGATGGACTCTCCGTCTGAATTTCTGGGAAAATGCGAAAAAATATCAAAACTATTTCCAATATCCAGCTCGAACGTCAAATATTTCGCCATTTATGCTGCGCTGCATTTTAATTGGGCGACGCGATCTTAGGCAATGGATTCCCAGAAGTTTCATTACGGGAGCGCTGCAAATTCCAGCGATGTGTCCGATACATAAAAAACGGAAATATTACAGAGCAAAGACTCGTGCGAAAGTGGAACGCGAAAATAAAACAGAGATAGAAAGGATTTCGATTTGATTCCTCGGAGTTCTGCGCTTTGATTTTGGTTTTATGGAGATACCGGTCCTACCATTAGTACAGAAACGGAACGCTTACGAAAACATAAGAAAATAAAGCGGATGGGAAGAAAATCCAATAATTAAGTAAAATTAGCATCGTAAGTTATTTACAGAAATCGTCTGAGTTAGACATGACTCTACTTATACTGTTTCATTTCTTTTCCAGTACATTTAATAACCTAAATTGAACGCAAATTAATGCAATCGTATTTCATGATATCTCCTTATTACATTAAATTATGGTAAAAGCTGGAAAGAATTGTTTCAATTTTCCGAAAGCTTATTTCAGAGTAGGTTGGCAGGTGGGCGATAGCTTTCGTCGAATCGACAACTAAGCGAAAGTCAACAACGAGAACAATACGATACAAAAATTACACCGACTGAATTTTATGACAACGAAGTAGACGATAGCGAGGTCGTTGAAGTATCTGGGTTATAAGTGGCAGCAACAAACAAGCACAGCGAACCTCAAATCAAAACCAATCGAACCCAACAGAATTCGACCAAATCATTAAATCAGTCGAAGGCCGCAATATTATTCGACAGAAAAATTTCTGAAAATTACGAATTTTTTCTATTTGTATAACAAATTAACTTGTAACACCGTACAAATATCACTACGACATGTCACTCTTCATTACCTCATTTCACTTTAGCCGAGTGAACCGTCGCCGAGACGATCCAAAATCAAATTCCAAGGAAAACTCAAGTCAATTTAATTAGCATGCAACGAAATTATAGGCTTTAGGTTCCTATAATTAGATAACAAACCGAAAATAGTCTTGCTTCCTTATCATAACGGAATGCGACAGTTACTTGCAGAACTATTAGAAGTAACAAAACGAAAAACCGTTCTTGTGAACCTCTATGATTGTCCCACTCCAGTTTATGTAATTCTCACATATACCCTTATAAAGTTACAATAAGCAGTCGAATCAGCATTATAATCAAAATTTCGAGGAGAAAAGATATATAAATAACCAGGAAAACTTAAATAATTCGCTCTTACAAGTGGAATAAAAAGAAATAACTGAAAACAACCTACTCAAAATACTCTTGATAATTCTTTCCAATCTTTGCCCACATCCTCAGCAAGCCATTGCTTTTTCAAAAGATTAATCCCCGAAAAATATCCAACAAGGAAATTTTTTTGGAAATTGCACGTGGCAAGGAAATATCAAGCTGTTATAAATGATATATCTGATATTAAATGTTATTCGAGGTAGAGTGGGGAAATTAAATTCCAATTCCTCGAGAATATGAAATATTATTAAAACTCCCACTCGTCGAAGAACATCATAAGCCGACGTTTTCGTTGAATTGGACTGCGTTTACAAAAGTTTTCGATAAATCTTCGAAATATCTGTTTACATAAAAATCTTCCATTTTGCTCCCCGATAAAATTGTATTTTAAATGCTTTGGCAATTTCATAGGAGATTATTTCTCATTGTGAGAGAAATTATGACATGCTCTTGGAGAAGAAGTAAACAACTTTTCTAGTAGCAAGCGTAATTCGTAATTTTTCCTCAACCATCACTAGCAGAAACAAGACCATCGAAAAATCAGGGTTTAATTAGACTGAAAATTTGCTTCATCTAATACAATTCACTAAAATAATCCTGACTTAGTCTCATGAGGTCAGTATGACGTTAGACATGAATAGGAGTGTATACACACGTACAAAATAAAGTCTGTATAAATTAAATTACAGATAATAATTAAATAATTAACGATGATATCGGCTAACGAAGACTTGTTTCAGTATTTTTTGTGCTAACGAAAACAGATTCGGCTAACGGTTGGTTGGACGGTTGGATGAATGTACACACATTCAAAAAGTCAAAATGGATTCCTTCTAACTTTGCTTATCAGTAGGAGAAAGTGTTACGTTTTTCGCATTGTAAATGCGTATTTTACAAGTACAATTTACCGTGTTAAACCGAATTTCCTGGAACGACATTATGAAAAAGTAACAGAAAACCTACTAAATTTCCACTTGGTTTTCAACCACACCGTGAGTAAATTACAATTTTTTTCTTTACCCTACTCGTATATTTTACGATTTAGGAAACATGAGATGCCGCCTTTCTGCAAATGTGTTATTAAGGAACGAATTAACTTTGTTACCACCTAATATTTGTTGATTTAATCTTGTAAATCGAATCTAAAAAATACAAATAAACAATGAACAGCTTTCTGGAATAAATAAATTGAAATAGATACATCGCAAGTACGTAATTTTGTAATGGCTGGAGAAAGTTTGTCATATTTCAACTGTACTGCACTTTCATTATGGGCTCCCGGATAGCCAAGTGGGCGAGGCTTTAGATTTCGGTGAAAGAGGTCCCGCGTTCGATTCCCGATTGGGATATATGTGTGAAATGACCTTAGCTGTCGAAGCACTTTCAGTTTAAGTAACTTATTGTTTAATCACAATACTATTACTACTTTCCTCATCATCCTCAATCTTAGCAATAGTACTAGTACTTTCTTCATCATCTGGAGAATGCATTTTACAACTAGTTGGGGTTGCAAGAAATCTTCCATTAACCCCACATCTGCGTCAGAACGGGCGCAGTTGAGGCATTCGGGGATCTCAAAAAAATAAACGTGGGGTAAGAGGCAGTTCAACCGGTATTTTGCGGAAAAAAATTTCGAGGACACAAATAAACTAAGACGAAAGGACACGTGTAACGAGGAGGGACGCGCAATGCACCATGAAATAATAACGTTAAAAAAAAGTTATTTCGGTTTTCGCAGCGCCGCCTTTCCTCAGTCTCCCTTTGAGAGCTCCTCTCCCCAAGAAACAATCGAGCGACGATGAGCGCTGTGCTACTTTCGTAAGTAGACCGCCCGGCACAAAACAATGCGGGAGATTTTTGTGATTGGGAGAGAAAGAGGCTCGGTGGAAAAACGAACAGAACCTAACTGACTTTTTTATTTAATTCGTACCCTTGAGCGAGGCTAGCGCAGTTATCGCGCGTTTCGAATGAAAAGCGGATGGGATTCGTTGTACCGCCCTGAAAAAAAAACCGAAAACTTGGGTTCACTTCGGGTTTGCATGATTTTGAAGAGACTACGCAGAAATTAATTGAGAACGGCATAGTATAAAAATTTTGAGACAAGATCTTTCGAATAAATGTACCGACTACGAAGTATTCCTGAAAAAGGTCCACGGGTCCCTGAGGTGAAACCTTTCCTTTGTTTTCAAGAACATTTTCTAATATGATCAGAGTCTAAAGAAAAGCTTGGAAATCGAAATTTAGCAAAGAAAAGTGAAAGTTTTAAAATGAAGTTTTAAATATAGTTTCCGAAAAGTAAAAACGAAAAAACTTAATGCCTTTGGACGGCACTTAGAGGAATTCCATATCTATGTAAACAATATTTTAACATTTCAATGGCAAACTTTGAAGTTTCACAATAAATTCTTCCTGTGGAATTTTGCAAGATTATTCACTTAATAAAGTTCATCTTTAAACAGTCAAGATCGTACATCTACTTCGTTATTAACGTCTACCTTGAATTCGTGAACTTCGTTAAAAAGCTTTTCAATACATACAATGATTATGTTTGTAAAGATGGAGCACCACCAAATATCGCTTACCGAGATTAATTAAAATCGAATATCTATCGACTGTTCTCCACTCAAAATAAGGCAGATATAAACACGTGAATCGCAGTTTCTTTATCATCTTAAGATAAGTATAATACTTGTTATCACACAGTAGGATATTTTCCCGTCCACAGAACTTATTTTTTCGCATTATCACGGGGAATGTCCTTGTTGCTTAAAAATACAGATGTTCTGTTAAAATTGTCATCACTACCCAAGGTTCTCCGAAATTAACATTAGAGAAAGACAAACGAATATGATTATTTATTAATACCTTGGATAGAATTAACTAAGGAGAATACCGACGGAATCGAAATGTGGCATTCATAATAAAATTATCTGAAGAGAAAACAGTAAATATAGTCCGAAACCAATTTAAAATGTATTGAAAGGGGAAACCTAGCGTAAATAGTTGCTAATCAGATGTGTAGAGAGAGATTTATGGACCAATAACCTTCCATAACTCATTTTATAAACCAGAGCGACTGAAGGAAACAAATTCAACAAAAGATGTATTTGCTTTCATCCATGACAATGAGAAAAGGTTTCAAGTACTCAAATTAGATTCATTTAATAGAATTCGCATAAGACCATTTATTTACCGCAGAACACTAAGGGAAGATATTCTTTGACTGCCATTTTAATTAATGGTTCTAACGCAAAAATTGATTTTTAACAATCGGATGAAACGAAATGTGCGGAAAATCGTCTAGTGCGTTAAAATGGGAATTTATAGAGACTATAGAAATCCTTTATTCAAGGATTTAATATGAATTGTAAGTCCATTATGATGAAATACAATACCTACTTATACCATATATACGATAATTCGATAATTTCCGCAAGCTAGTTTGACTGATGCTGAATATATTTTGGACGAAACTATTAAATCATAATATTATTGAAATACTACATATCTTATCAGTGATAACTATGACATTAACATTCGCTAGTCTTTCGAGTTATTATGCTTTTCCTAAAAAAGAAATGAAATCTGCAAGATATGAAAACAAACCTAGCATTTGTTACAGACGTCATTCTAAACGACCTGGAGTCAAAACCAGTACTTTTCGGTCTAGAAAACTGTCCCGTGTTGCATGATTTTATGAAATGGGAACGTTCAGAGGAATCGTCCATATTTGAAGATATGCAAAAACAGAAAAACTAAAAAACAATATTTATTAGTCACCATATAATACCAACCATATATTTTTCTACTGAGTGCCATAGAACGCATTAAGCTCAAGTTAACAACTCCACGAGAGATAATAAAATCAATAGTATTTATTTTCACATGAAATCGCTCTTTATAAGTTTAGCCGAATTAACTAAATACGAGTAATACGAGGATTGAAAATATGATTGGTCCCATAATTAATTAGACCGATACCCCGGAAAAAAACACCCTTTACGCAATGAGTTGCAGAGATCCCAAATGGTAATCCCAATCTGTCATTACAAAAAATCGGCATTCAGCCGAGTGAACGCTTCATTCCAAAATATGAAGGAATGAATGCAATCCAATCCCATTTTAATTTATACGAGTTATGGAAGAATGATGAGAGGAAATTAATATGAACATTAAGTTGGAATAAACGAGATTTCGAATAATTTAAACAAGAAATAAAAGAAATATACATAATGACTAATCTCAATCACACATCCTTGAGAACAAAAGAATAATTTCATATGAAGCTTAAAATAATTTCTGGTTCTTCTTCACAGGAGAAAGCTTTCAAATGATTAGGCAGTTCATTTTTCAACAAAGTCCAAAAAATAGTCATAGAGCTAGTTGAGTTTTGCGAAGAAACGGAATTTCGGAAGCAATGAAAAAATGTTAGAGGAGGAGCGTGTTGGGCAATTGACAAAAATGAGACAGAAGCTCACGGTGACTTCCGAATTTAACTAAAATATGGTAAATTTTGGGTTATGTATCTAAAACCATAATCTTTCACAATGATAACAACCATCAGACTAGCTGTCACGGTAGTTTATAATTGAATGCTTTTATGGCGTAAGATCGGTTCCACGAAATGAATTAACTACCCTGTTTCCTGGTTTAAAAGTTTTTATTGTTAATAAATTTGATTGCAACTAAAAAGGCTAAGGTACAGAAATATAAATACGAGTATATACGAGGAAACGAGCGAAAACGATAAAAACATAATCTACTTGCAAAGCCTATTTCACCGAAATATTTTAGTATTGACCTTTCATTAAATGGCATTCACAAAAATAAAATAATTATAGTGACCACATTTAATTTAAAATGTGGATAAAAAACTTCAATACTATCCGGACAACCGAAACGAGGCTACTGAAAAAAAATGCAAAATTTGCGGTGTATTTTCTAGATAGAGCAAAATACATACTTCAATAATTTTAGTTATAAATTTCCGAAAATTGAGGATTAAATTTAACTTCAAATTTATTTCATATATTTGATTCTGATTATTTCCTTGGTGTAATTGCCCCGAGGAATTTTATTTTATCAATGACGTAGTTGCCACGTGGAATGAAATTAATTCCTCACTCCAGTTTTTCTTTAGAATATTTGTATATTTAAAGTTAATAACACGCAATGATAAATGGACAGGAAAAAGGTCCCACGGGACCGGGAGTCGATCCCACATCTCCCAATTTCCGGTTGGTTGCTCTATTGTCCATATTATTGTCAGAACGTATATACGTGTTGTAATGATCGTATTTACTGGGCTTCCATTTAATTAATACGAGTTATGATTTATGGGTTTCGATTTGAACTCGACTTGACTCGAGGTGAAAGCGGTCCCGGGTTCCATTCCCGGGGCCGGCCGCAGTGGCAGAGTGGTTAGCGTTATGGCGCTCCAACTCCAAGGTCCCGGGTTCGAGTGCAAGCTAATTGGATTTTTCGGGTTAGGGAAAGGTTGTTTGAGTTCGTATAAATATTAAAATGGACGTAATAGGGATCCTCCTGTTTCCATAATAATATAAATAAATAGTAATAAATTCGAAATCGAACGAATCGGGTCCTTCGTGCGAAATGACCTACGCTGTCGAAGCACTTTCAGCAACACTACTAATATTTATATATTTGCTGTTCGGGTGACTCTATAGGCAAATCTACAAATCTCCAGAGTTGGAGACACCAACAACCGACGCGGTCCTCATAAAGGCATCCTGCCAACCCCAAGAAGACATTATACGGGAAAGTGAAAGTTCTGTATTAGTCTCCGTCTCGTCTCTTCTTCATCTCCGTTTATTCTTTGGTTAAAAAATAGGTTCTTACCATAAGTTTCCGTTAAGTAACTGTTTTAGCCATCTTATTCATTTTAGATAATACTTTCAGAGTGAGACACTCAGTTATTTGACTTGGCTTCGCTCTACATATAATTGACGACGCTAGAAAATTACAGGGAAAATATGGGGGAGAAATTCATTCCGAGGAGGAGCTAAGTCATCTTCCTGAGCCGACCTCGGATTTACGCGAGGGATCTCAGTAGAAAGGAAGTGGTAAGAGCGGAAGAATCCGAGGAAAACTTCCAAAAAAGATGGAAGAAATAAACGCGTATAAAAAAAGTTTTCCAGAGTTTTAAAAGGAGACGATAAATTATTCACCGTCGTCAAATGGCGAATTTACGGCGTCCCAGTGGGAGCGGCGAAAATCAAAGTAAATAACGATTTCGGAAAGAGATAGCGATAATTCGGAATAATGCTCGCGCCGTTGGAAGGAAATATGCGAACGTTTACTCTTCCTTCCTCCGCTCGAAAGAGGGGAGAATTCGGTAAATAATTCCCTCGGATGAAAATCTCTTCCGAAACGATTTGACATTCGGATGAGAATTAGCAGAAAGTGGTCCCGAAATGTTGCCCTTTTTTAAGTCACTTATTAGACTGCAAATTGAACGGAGAGAGAACGAAATATCTGAAATGTACTCGGACAATAATCGAGGAAATAACCTAATAATAATCAACTGAACGAGTTTAATTCTTCACGCGGAAAAGTGTTGATTGACAGTGTAACTCAACATTAGGTACAAAAATCCTGGGAATTGACTGAATCGATCATGTCCTGGCTCGTGCTACGCATACTTATATACATACGATAGACTAATATATGTATATAGCACAGCATGATTCACTAAAATAATTTGCTAACGTAACTTTACTACAGAATCCAATAGCTTGGCCTCGAATTTGTGGTAGTTTTCAATATTGAAGACAAATAGAAGTAATATCTACCTTTACCATAGAATCTACAGGGTAATAAAAATTATGTGGTAAAAGTAGAAGTATCATTTCTATTTGCCTTCCTTAACTTTACTACTTTTAAAATATGAAAAGATGAACTAGATTCGATACGTTTATCGTATCTAATTTATGACTACTATAGCAAATCATCTTCAGTTTAAAATCTGCAAAGCATACTGAGTGAGAGGATACGGAAATATCTCTCTATTGGGATAAGCCATAGGGTGCGGTTCAAAAAATAGACGATAAGTTAACGAAAACGTTTAATTTATTAACCACTTCTTCACCCGGAAATTTGAACTTTTTTATCGACAGACGGACTTACAAAGCTTTATAACTGAAAATTTCCGAAAAAACACAACGAGGTACTTCTTGAAATTATTTTTACAATCATACTTAGCTTTTAATCTATTAAACCTTCTAATACTCACTACATTTGGCAATTGAGAGTAAAACTGTAAAATGTAGATGAACAGCTACCTTAATTTCGAATTAAAATGAAAAGATGGCGTTAGGAGGTAAAAGATACGTTGACAGACTGCGAGAATTAACAAAAGACACACCACGCCCAGCGCGCTTTCTACGGTATGCATCATACACTCAGCAAGTATGCAGTGGACTAATCATCTTGATGAAAGTCACGCGTACAGGAGATGATAAAACTGGAATGAAGAACGGAGTTAGCTCATGGCTCATTACGCGAGAGTAAACAGTTTCTCGTTTCTTGCACGAGATGTATTTACGAGGAATACCCAAGCACCAGAGAAAGTGAGAGGTGGTGTAAAATCCGCCAGAAATATGCGAGTGTAAAGTATGTATCTAGTCAATAGCAGGGATGCCAACAGGGCCCACCAAACCGAAAGGATTATTTTCCCAAAAATCTTCAACTTCTAAATGTTTTAAAACATTGAAAAAATGACCGACCAGATAACTGATTATTATAATCTTTGGGAATAAATTGACATCAAAATCGTTACAGTAATTAAACAGGATAGGGCGGATAATACACAATTAAAATTTTTTAATAGAAAAAGGAAGTTAAACCCAATTAAATCAATTTTAATAATAATCACTATAAACAAGCACGCACAAATATTCCGTAACCGGAGATTTCCGATAACCCAGGACTCGAACCCGTGACCTTGGGTTTCGCATGCTAGCAGGCTAATCACTCAACCACCGTGGTTGGTAATCAACTCACTGGAGGTCACATTCGTATGTGATGATCAGTATTGGAAATTCTTTTTCAACAAGATTAATTCATTTATTACTAAAACCTAAATTATAAAACACTGCATTATGGACATCAAAATCAATTAATTAACTAAAAGACTTGATGGAACAAAAGGATATTGAATATGAAAAAGATTGCGACGAATAAAGCAATCGTCGAATTTTTTCAATCACGTAAATGATGAAAAATTATGTTAATCTTCTAGAATCACACGATCCAAAGATTATGAAGGTGTGAAAACATTGATAATTTTTTATCAAGTTAAATTAACTTACAATGAATCGACATAATTACGATTCCAAGAATAGCGATGATGAAAGTCCTTCGTTAGTTTTCAAAATCTGATTGAGAATAATTTAAGATCGCTATCTCAAAACTTAATTAGGTAATAGTACAATTGTATCAACGGAGATGGAAAGAGAATAATGCTCATATAATGATGAGGAAATTGAAGAAGAATACTCGGAAAAAAACAAATTTTCCTACCAGCATTATTCTGCAACGAACATGAATTTAAAACATTGAAGAGTACTGTACAATTAGGAGCAATACCACAGACATAGTTACACATAAAAATGGACTACTAGACAGGCAAAACCTTATCCCAACATAATTCCGTTCGTAACTGTTTGTAAGTCTTGCCTAGTAATAAAAGAATAGCACATGAAGAAATTAGCCCACAGAAAGTATAAAGATTTAAACTAACTTGAGAAAAATTAATGGGTTCCTAATTCCGTATAAAAAGCTACGAATCAAAGGATGGGACCTCTATATTAAACCAACCGAAGTTTAAAAGCCTATCCGATTTTGGTAGCTGGAAGTCGGCAAACGCAAACTTATTTCTATCTTAAAGGGTCGTAAAATAAATAAAGAGCTAGGATGAATTCAGAGCAAGAAGTGTTAGCCAATACTCAGTGTAAGGAAATTACAGTTTTATAATACAGTATCATTAGATAACGAAAACTTCATTTCCATAAAAAGTAGCTATGATACAACAAAGAAAAAGAACACAGTGAAGTCAATAATTACTTAACTTATAACTAATAACTTAATAAATTCCACAAAAAATTTTTATTAGGACGATCGATTTCGGTGCATGGCCATCATTTCCTGATGATAAGTTTATAAGTTTATTTTTAAGTAAAAAGTTTCTGTGGAAATTATTTAGTTATACTTCAGTGTGTTATAATATCGCTCCACGAATCGGGCCCAATATGATAGATTTTATTTAAAGAAAAAGAAAGTTGAAAACTACTCTCCGGATGTTATACTCCTAGAAATATCCCATCGCTAGGGTTAGATGTAAGAAGAGACTTACTAGTCTCAATCTCGCCCTGAAATAAAGTCGATTTATTATTATTATTATTATCGCTGCCTGAATCCTGAAGCATGAATGAATAATTCCTTGTTTCTCTTCTATCGAAAACCTCAAGCTCATAGTCAGTCCTCAATGATTTAATGTTATTACTTTAGATTAAGAGTAAACGCATGATTCAACCAACTTTTTCTCGGTCTTCTTCCTTTAAGAGAGGAACGTGAATGATTCTGAATAGCTTCTTTATGTTTTACAAACTCAATACATCTATGGTATTCTGATCGCACTTCATAATCTTTGACCACTAATAAAAGGAGGTAGGAAGTTGAAGAAAGTGAACATGTACATATACTCGTATTTTGCGAGGTTTATTGGGAATAGGGGGAAGTACTGGCATACATTTTATAACGATTTTCATCATAACTATTAATGTTTACGGTATATGACTGGTTTTGTTATGAATTTTTAGTATTATCATTTTTTTCACGTCTATGAGAATATCACGAGGTCACTCATATAAAACTCGTTTTCATGTGCAGCGCAGCTCTACTACGACGATTTTTACTAAAAGAAAAACCGTTAACCCTCCTCAGTTGAATAAAAAGATATTCCAACCAGCGACTTCACCTCCTGCCATTTCCGCACAATCACCAACCCTCTTTCCTACACAAGAAACACCAATATCCTTAGGAGTCGTGCAACTTTCTAATAGACTTGCATAAGTAGACGTGAGAAGTTTGGTGGAGTGAAAAAGCTATGACAGAGAGGGAATGCCGCGTAACGGAGAGATAAGGGAACGCGGACTTGGTTTAAGGTAGGAAAGAGCGGGGCACTCGTGACAAAACTGGGTCGGGCAGAGTCGGATATAAATTCAGCCGATAGGTGCACCCCGGGGTGGAAAAAAAACGTTTTACGACAAAGGGAAGTGCGGAGAGATAAAAAAGAAAGAGATGACGTTTCTATTTCGAATTCCAAATTCCATAACGATGAGGAGAGCGCGCGAGGGCTTCCTGTCCGCAGTCCATTATGTTTTTTTAAGGGCGGTGGATTCCTCATAATTAGGATTTGGCCATAATCGCGCGCCTCGCGTTTGAGCCTGCGTTCGTTTCGCATCCGCAAACCTCATGGCGAAAACGTGTGCACGTCGGGTGCTGCGCGGATTAGTGGAAAATGACACCGGCGAGACCGAAGTTCTGTCACAAAGAGAGAATGAGATACGCGCAATAGCGAAGGATATTTGCTTCGGAGTAACATTGCCGGAGGGTAACTGCTTTACCTAAAAAGAACGACTGATTTTACTTTGTACTTTATCATCGCCGCCGCAAAATGATGCTATTAGGAAATCACGAAGTATATGCATTTCCTGGGTTAGTTATTCGATGAAAGTTGATTTCGGTATCAAAATGTACTGATAAATTAAAACACGATTCTCTTCCATAGAGAATCAACTATTACAAATATACCCATGGCCACTACTCAGTATTGTTATCCACATAATATTATTATTGAACCGGATAAAGTTTTGATTCAACGCATTTATAGTCCTCTACCAAAATGTGAACGTATTCACGTACCCCTTTGAAAATCTTTCCCTCACATGAAATTATAAAAAAGTGTATATGGTGCCCTCAAAAATAATTTATTTACCAGACCCAATAAATCCTACTTTATAAACGGAATTAAAAACATTATTATTATTATTATTATAGAACACTTTATTCGGCGAGGTTAGGCCCATGTGGGCCTCTCTTACACATAACCTCTGCAGTCATACATTTACATAGAATTTCAGAGATTAAAAATTATATGAAAAAAATACATCAAAAAGTAAAGGATAGGGTTGCGAGGAAAAAACTCTTCGGCTGAAGGCTTTCAGAGAATAACCCACGGTGCGGGAAAACAACATTGTGATCATGCAATGGAAAACAGATTCTACAGCGCTGATAATAACATTTGCTAAAACGATAATTCTAAACAAATTAAATATGAGTTCTAAAAATACAACAACAGCTATGTACTTGAAGCTTGTATTTAATTCGTTCAAGAGAATATTGCATAAATCTCGCATACTTCGGAAACTAGGGAAATTCAATTCCATAAGAATTCGAATAAGAACTTCCGCTCTGAACAGATAGAAATAATATCAAGAAAGGCGACTCGAATCTATGAGGTAAATATCTCAAAGGGAAAAGACAATACAAAAGCAAAAGATTTCCGCAATTATACACAAATATACTAAAATACGCTAAAAATGTAATTTAAATACGAAACAAAAAATAACGATGGTAAAAATTACGTGTATATTTCACCTGAATTTTCAAAATGATAATACATACACACTAAAAAATATTCCACATCTACCAGTGATTTCAACGACCGATACGAATTCTTCCGAACTCCACCTCGTTTTCAAAATAACAGGTGTCGAAAGAACTCCCTTTGTCCCAAAGGGCAGAATAAACACGATCCAACGAGACATTCACTTCATTTTCTACTTTTATAACCCACTGCCTGCACTCCCTCGCCGCTATTGGAGCCCGTTTCTAATTTTCGTCCCTTTACAGCACCGAGCGCTCGAATCTTATCTAATCATACGCGCGATTCGCCGCTGTTCTGCGGCCTCCCTTTGGGTAATTCACTCCTTTTGTAATAGACGAAACCTTCAAACAAAATACGAAACAAAACTGCTCCGTTTCGATCGCCAATTTATTATACACAGAGGTAATCGAAAACCTGAAATATTGGCTACGAGAAATACCCGGAGTGGTGTTGACGAGCGGGAAATGGTGTGAAACCCTTCGTGCGAATGACCACACACAAATGCCCGGTCTCACCTCGTGTCCAACGGATGTTCACTAAGCGAGCATGCCCGCAGCATCTCATTTAGTGGCTCAAACGAGTTGCGGTACATTCCCATGGATTCACTGATACCAAATCTAGCGTGATGCGCGGACAAGGGATTTTTATGAATGCTCTCCGCGAATAACTAAACCACATTCCATCAAATATAAATTACGTATAAAATGCTATTTTTAATCAAGGAGATGGTGATATGATACCGAATAACAAGGATTTATGTAACTGAATTTCAAGACCGGCGTCATAGGGAAACAAAGTGAAGCTTTGAGAATACAAAGGCTGGTGTAATGAAAATTCTGATAGAAAATCGAAAGGGGTTAACTCTTTTTTTAATAAACAGAAATTTAAAACACAAAACGTTCTCATAATAGGGCTGCTAAGAGAAAGATAAACAAGTTCAACTTTTTAAAATAAGGAAGGTAATATTAAAGCATTGGGGATATGAATAGTTCAGCTTCAAGAAACTTCAGCGCAAAAATTATTTCTTCGAAAGCCTTAGTTTTTTCAAAACGATTATTACTATGTGCTGCATTTACCTCATTAAGTACTAAACTACCTTGATACTATTCATGCAAGGCATCCTTTTAAACACTCTGAAGCAAATTAAGGCTTATACTAAAGACAAAGAGGTTGTTCAACTGGAACGCTTAGGCCTAGGAAGAGGAAATAATTGCCACAAAGGAATTTGTTAATTTTCAGAGGTTACGCAAAGCAATTTTGACCTTCAGCCAGTTTTCTACATATTATACGTATAATAAAATTAATTTTCATTCTTGTGTTTAAGCTTTAACAGCTTCTCGCCACTCTTAACTTTTAACTTAAGAGAATAATGTGGAACTACGCGAAAAGAAAAACCATATAGAAAAATTAATTTAACATAAAAATTTGTAACTAATTGAGGATGCAATTCTCATCTGTATTTAGGACACCTATTTGCTCACCCTTGTTAGTCAAGATATATTTTTCAATTTGTTCAACTAAAAAGTAAATGCAAGTGAGCTAAAACTTATGGGAAACTTGTTTAACATTTATAACGAATTTTTAATAAAAATTCCATCTCTGAACTAAGTCGTGTAGGGATGGCTAGCGTGCTCTAATGACTTAAAGGGCTAAACAGGGTGGTAAATTGCTCCTATTAGGGTGACTCAAGCTAGAAACCGCTGTTGCAGTTATTGTAAAAAATATCATTTACATAAATTCTTACGAAGTAGGTTAGGAAATACTGTTTTGGCGAGAGCCTCATTTTACTTGTCAAGCATTATATTTAGCTTGAAGAAAAATCACACAAAAAAGCTGACGGAAGTAAGCGATGACGCTAACGATGTATGAGGCGCACAGGGTAGCTGTGGTCGAAAGACACACCCATGTATTAAAATTAACTTATTTTCAGAAAGTGCTGTAACTGATTGTATTTTCAAATGTGCCTTAATGAAAGACTCAGCTTTTACATTCACTGTAGGTTTTACATTTAAGTAGCCCTCAAATATCACTTCGGGCAGAGATGGTACTTACAGTTAAGTGCGCGGTGCCCTACGTCAGAGCTTCTGAACCAGTAAGCCGCGGCACAGAGGTGTGCAGGGAGTAAGCTCTAAGTGTGCAACGCAATATCTGATGGTGATATATGTAAATGCAAGGGCTACTTTATGCGATTCTTTTCTTAAAATATTCTTTTTGCAATGAGGCTTTAAAATATTTTATAAACTTGGTGATTTCCTCTGTTTCAGCTTTAATTTCGGGTATATCCAATAAATAAAAGTAAAGTTTACCGCGAAATTCAAGTAAACAACTAAGAGTGTCGCAAGACAAAATGTTGGGAAGCACTATCCTACAGTATATCTTAGATAATGAGTAGCAGTATGAAATGAGAACATGGAATTAAATCTTCGTGCATCAACCAATATTTTAGTTATAAGCAACATCTGTAACTTATTTCTTTCCATTTAATATGTAATATAGGAGGTAGCAAAAAATCTTGGATTCAATTATTTACCTTATTTTTCTATTAAAGGTACGGAATATACGAAACAGAAGTATAAAGAAAGTATTGCGCTGATCACAATAATTTTGTCCGTAGAATTTTTTTTCCTTTCATTTACTGAAATAAAACGGGGGGCCAGCTTCCTCGGGTCAAAATACTCGTAAAATACCGCAGGTAACAAAGGCATACTAATCCCTATTTACTAACACATTTCATCATCACCACATTACATTAACCTCAATATTCATAAACTCTGCTAGAAAATCCCACAAAAATATCACATAAACCACACCTGTTCTCCTGGTCATCGCTTTTTGCGCGCACCATCCAAAAAAGGCAAAACCCTCCCTCCACTCGTGCGACTTCCGTCTCCTTCGTCAACAATGGAAACGAACTTATATATCATTAAAAAGAACCCGAGTTGAGTTATTTACGTAAGCGGAACGAGCCTTCCACCTCTGCCGCTTTTTCCAGCCGAATGAAAACCGTCGCTCCCTTGCATTATTTATGAACGATAACGTGCGCATTCATCGCGAAGAAGGTATGCCAACGCTTTCGTGCATTCGAGAAAGCTGAGAAATATCGATTAAAAGGGAAGAAAAACGGTGTATTTCGTTCTCGAGCGTGAAAAAAGAAACGAAACAGGAGCAAATCTGGCGCTATGGGTGCTTGGATGATCTACGAAGCCCTCTCTCACTCTCTTTCAGAAGGAAGGAATTCGCCGGCCGTCAACGGAAGATTTGCTCGCTATTTCTCGCTCCGCATTTTTTAAACGCCGAGGTTTCCTTTATTTTTCTTCGGTGTGAGTTATGTCTCGCCTTTAGCGGAGGTGGTTTTTTTAACGGGTTGAAACGGACGTTTTCCGCGAGCGTTAATCGAAATCGTTCGGCACTTGTGCCAGACGCCACTCTCGGTACGTTAGCAACGGAGGCTTCGTTTGCGGCGAGATGCTTCCCCTAAGGAAAAAAGGACGCGATCGAGTTTACGCTGACCCAGTTTTTGGTTGCAAAGGGTTTCTGCGACGCTCAATTACGCATTGTTCGAGAAGGCGAATGAGATGGGAGTTAGATTCGTCCAATTAAAAATCATTCCATGAATTATCGTACGATTTATTACTAACATATCTTTAAATAAAGAACGCTTCTTAACTTCCAGCAAAGATTTTTATTGAATAATTTCGTCAACGAGTTGAAATCTTCAGGATACCTAAAAATGTCAACTCGTTGACGAAGCTAGACAATAAAAAATCTGCTGTAGGAGTTATGAAGTGTTCTTTCTTTTAAGATGTGTGTGAAATTCCACGAAGTCACGCATGACCATATTACTTTTATATTATTAACGATTGATTCTCTACCACAGAAAAAGACTAGTTATGGTGACGCCGTTGTGAATTACACTTTACTGATTTAGAAAACATAATAATAATAATAATAATACGTCTTTATTCGGGCGAGATTGAGACTAAAAGTCTCCTCTTCCATCTAACCCATCGTCATACAATAGATATATAATCAAATTTAAGAAATAGCATGAAAAAATGAGAAGAGATGTGGATGTAAAAAACCTAAGAAAATTCTTAGGAAAAAAAATTTATCCACTGCAGGAAAACATACAACCTAAAACATACAACCTAACAACCATCTATTAAAAGTATTTACGAACACAGCTAATATACGCATATAATATAAATTCAGAAATGGAATATTTCGGCCATACTTACATTTTATTAATCTTCGTAAGTGGAAAACGGATTATAATTATTATTTTTTAGAGAATCGGACCGCTTTTGGATTGTTTTATACTCATTGATTTTCCCCCTGATATAACTATCAGAAATCTCTACAAATATGTTGATGAATTGATTAGATAACTCTTTGAATCGATGAAACAGTCCATAACATAACAGATATTCTTAACCAGTGGTTATTTAAATACACTTAAGAAGTGAAAATCTTCCGAGCAAAAACTATTGTTTTCTGTTTAAGTCGTATAATAGCGTATCTGCATATCCGTATCATTCATTAAAACTAACGGCAATATAAAAAAATGCTTTATGAGAAGATTATGACGTCAACACTATGACTGATGTATCGATACCAAGATAAGACCACTTCACCGAAGCTCTTTATTTTTGAAAATAGGAAAACGATTACTTTTCATAAAGTCATTTTACATAAAAAATAAGAAGTGAAGAGTATCTTGGATGTAGTTATCAAAAACTAAATACTTTCCTTCAAGCAGAACTATACATTAACTGAGAAAAAAGCTTATTCCATGAGTAAAATCAATGAACAACCCTTTAATGTATTCACACACAAAGGGATCGTTTAATTTTAATATAAATTTTGTGCTATTAGGTTGCCTTTTCTTGGATGCATTTATCATGTTACGCCCTAAAAGTCAATTCTAGCAGAAAAAACAAAGAGAAGCGTAAATGAATGCGGAAAAAAGGTTAACCACATCCTCGGCGAAGATAAAATCCATCTCCGTCATATTCGCTATGAGAGATAATCTCGCACTTTCCGAGACTTTATGTGTTATCGCCTTTCACTAGACCCCTCATTTTTTGGGAAAGATCCTTTCACAGATGGCTACATGCGAGAGCTACCAATATGGCCTTCGAAAATGCTGCATGCGGAAAATTTCGGTCCAAAAAATCCACTTCTGCCGTAATGATGCAGATTCGCATCAAGGTTATGAGGAGGAATGAGAGTACTCTGTTATGGATATCAACTCTTTAGAATCATACCGGAGGCGCAGAAATAAAGTAAGCTTTTTATTTCCAAATCGTCCATTTTTACAAAGCATGATCCGCTGAGAGTTAATTGCTCAAGTGTAGCACTTGGTAACGATAAATAATAAGTTTATGAATCCTCTTTATTAACAATTTAGTTAAATTGAAAGGATTTACAAGGTCACTAATAAACTTAACGATTATTACTAAGCTATTGAATTCAGAATTAAGAAGTTAGATAAATTTATTTTCAACTAAACCGTAGTTTAAGAGAAGAAAAATAATGCAACGGAAGAAAAAACATACTGACTGTACTATCACTATAAGTCGTGGTAAAATTATCAAAGCAAACAAACTTCTAGCACGGTTCAAAGGACCATTTGGCTCTGATATTAGCCCGAGAGCTTATTTTGAAATACTTAAAGAAAATTTTTTAATCGGAAGCAATAAATCGACTCGAATTCCAACGAAATCCAGGAGTAGGATACTTTAATTAGCTGCAAAGATTCTGAGCTGACTAGATAAACAAAACCACCAAAGAAATTAAATTGTATTCATTTTAGTCTTGCGTTGGACTTATGGTTCATCGATGGATTCTGTAACTTTCCGAAGGCATACAAGATTTGGCAGAAATGATTATAAAACTAAAACAAAGACAAGGAATACAATAATATGCCTCACCTCGAATGTAACCTACCTAAGGTTTTTTATTTTTCTTTACACTTATTACGATAATATTTTACTAATTTATATAATTTCATAGCTTACGGAGTTGGCCGACGACGAGTGATGGGACGACGGCTGTGTTTGGTTATGTGGATTATTTTAGCCGTCAGATATTCCTTCTAGCTCTCACATTTGTAAGGAAACTCACCATAGAGGGCAAAGAGAAAAAGAGGTTTCATTCCCGGTAGTTCACCGGGAATGAAACCGCAGGACCGCTTTCATTAGAGTAGGATGCGCTACCAATTCGTCTGACCTTGCAGACTACTAAATGATTTATGCTAAAAATTACAAAGAAAAATAATGCACTTGAGAAACAATTTAACTTTACTTTCTGGATAATGATGAGAATAGAGTACCTAATTATCTAAATTAATTAATATTAATTAAATTAATTTATCATTAAATTATTAATGATTAGAGTAGTTAGAGTACAATTTACTCTTGCACATTTAATTCAAGTTAATAACAAACTCTGAAGACCCTGACCAGATAAGTAATAATACCAGTGCTTTTCTAACACGATGATATTCCTAATAATTTCACATTCTATCGACTATTATAGTGGTTTACAGGCAGCGAGAGAAAAATGTCATGTCAAATAGGATATTTTCAAAAGCCACAAAGACAACCTCACCAATTAAAATTGCAAAGTGAAAGTGAATGGCATCCCATTTGGGACAACAGTTTGTTACATGTGTTTGAGCCATACAAAGAGATACGTATCGAAGAGTCTGCAGAATTCCCAAAGAACCGACGGCCGTCGGTAGTGGAAGAGTTTAGCACAAAGGCAGCAGGAGTCACGCGCTGTGGGAACCTATGTAATCCGTCAGGAGCCATTGGGCTCATTGTGGCCACGAGAATTGTCGCTGACTCGACTGCTCTACTCTAGGGACGAGCTGGAGTTGTCGGGAATGTCATGCATGGCATCTAATTGTCCATACTTATCAGATATATGGTAGACAGGGACGTGCAGTGGTAAACTAGCGCGAAAGGATCTGTTGGCAATTATACAGTATTAAACTTAAATTCTTACATATGTCTATTCATGAACACTTCTATTTTATAATTATTTAATGTATGAGCTGTAAGAGTTATAACAAAATCATTATGTTTTCATCAAACCAATCTACACGAAACAATAACTACACAGCGGTATGATAACCAGACGATATGCCAATTAACGTCAGTAAGACGCGGATAACAATGCTGTAACATAGATTTCAACCCATGGAAAAATCCCTAGAGAGCTAATTCTGAATTCTAAAAATTCTAATTCATTTTAAATCTTCATTTTCAACAAAATTTACGTCCAGTTTCAGAAGGGTATACGTACTTCTGAGCACTTTAAGTTGCTTATAAAACCTCTCGCGACTCATTGATCTCTCGTGTAAACGATACGCAACAAGCCACTTACTTGATAAGATTCAAGACGTAGTTCTGAATAATTTGTTAAAGAATCCGCAAAACTTCAGGTTAGAAAACTAATTCTTAGAGTAATAGAAAAGCAAAGAAAAAATATTATGATCGAGGTGAATAGAAAATTCGAAGCATCCGAGAAAATTGACTTAAAAAATTTAATTGATGTTAAGAGACGATAGCAAAGAAAAAGTACTATCTATTACCGATGCATGAATGGAACAAACACAGTTCTCCGAAAATATCTACGGTATACGTAAAGTGGAATGTGCATAATCCGTGTTAATGACCAATTGCCTTCCTGAATAATAAATAATCACGAAGTATCTAGAACAAAAAATTACAGCTGTATTATTCAAATATAACATGACGAATTATTAGCGACGCTCCTTATAGCAGCTAAGAGAAATGTAGTTACTGTGCTTGAACATAAGATTAATGAAAGATGTTTTCATTTAATCTTTCCCGTACATCCCTATTGACTCTCTCTGAATAGCAGGGCATAACGAATCGATACCGGGACGGAATCGAAAAATTTAAATTCGTTAACCCGAACCGAAACAGGTTATTTATTTCGTTCCGATATTTGGTTAAAAACTATACCATTTTACGTAACTGTAAGTGGAGGAAGCATTCGTAATTGTGGGTAATGTGAAACTGTCTGTAATGAATTATTTAGATTTGCATTTATCTGATCTAACGTTTCGGTCATGAGTTGCTTAATATAGCAATCCTTATTTTAAATTAAATTACATCTATTTAAACCTAGAAAAGGATCTGGTGCTTTCCGGCGTATATCGTGGATGAAGACGGTTCCAGAGGAAGGAACCGAAACGTCGAAAGACATCACAGAAATGACCCGGCTGGCATCCCAGGAACACTACGTTCACTAACCTAGAAAAGCTACACATAAAAAGTAAACATATAAAGGGTTCAACATTTTAGTGGTCGGGACGAAAAATATCGGTTCGAACCGTTTGCGCGCCGGCAGACAAACCGAAACCGGAGCTGAACCGAAATACGTTTTTTTTCATCAAACCGAAGCGGAAATCAAAACAAAAAATTACGGTTCGACGCTCTTCTAATTACTCCTATACGCGCAGTTGTTTGTTTCTCATCAGTTTCATTAGCGTGAGGACCGTGAGTAGAGTGAATAAATTTTTAGAAGTACTGTTAATCGAATCTGCGGGTAATGCAATCACAGATATGGAGGTTATATGTACCACAGAAGACGAAATCAAATCCACTATAATTACGTCACCATCAAAACCTGGAAAATAAACCAACTGAATGGGTTCTTCTTCAGTTTATGGGAGAGAATACGCAGATTCAAGGATTCGATAACCGAAACGGGTGACCGTGTGGAAGATTGGAACAGTGAGACAGATAAGGCATTCCATTGTCGTAGACGCGCACCGTAACTCTGCTGCCTGAAAAAAGCGCGACACTGGAAGGGAACGCCGACAAGAGCACGGAAAATATCGATGCTGGAGTCAAAGGAGTGAAAGGGGGACATAGATAAGCGTTTCCTGGGTGACACGACCGTAACCCTATTCCCAACGCTGAAAAAAGTAGGAAATGGGTAAATGAGGAAGGAAACGAAAGAATGGGGGAGTGCTACCGGGAAATACTATCATTCTACGAAATATAAAAAGAGACCAAAACAAGTCTCCCTCACTATATGCACAGCTAGATCAGAAAAGTTTCACGAAATCATGCGAATGATCTCGTTAAATTTGCATTCTTGCGACGGTTTTCTGATTTTCTGGAGGTAATTATGAGAAAAGTTATAAATAAGTAATGTCAAGGTTCGATATTTTAGATACATGTACGAATATTCTCACATATACTGTATATATACTGTATACTACTGATAACATGTATAATATTCTGTTTTCAAAGCGTTATTTCTTGTACAGTAAACGAGTTTTCGAAATAATGCTTTAGTAAGATTGTTCGCCTATCACTCAGAAATCAGATGACCACATAACGAAAACTGTCTATCAATCTTTGAAGTCGATAAAATTTGGCATTGCCAAGTAAAAGCTATGAAATTATGTCTTATCGACGTGACTAAAGGAAATCAAATCGGCCAAATTAGACAATCGTCGTGTTTTGCACGATCGATGCCAAGCGAAATAATAAAATTTCTATCTAAATATTACGACGCATTCCACTGATAGCTACAGTTAAATTACAGCAAAAATAGTATTTTCCACGGGATTTGCAGGGGAAAATTTCATTTGTGAATTATTTGTTACGTTCCACAATAGTGTAAACAATAATTTGCCGTTGCTGATATCGGAAATATTTCGGACACTATGTTCATTCACAGCCCCCAATAACTGCAATACATAAGCCACTTTATATAAAAAAATATATAGATATATCTAAATATATATTTATATAAAATAGAATAACTATTGCCATCAAATCTAGCCCCCTATATATTTAATCTCTGGAAAAAACTGTTTTAATTCTTGATTCAGCTAATAATATGAAATAATCCTTTTCATTCTTAACTTAGCGAATAGATTCTCACCTTTTCTACCATCACTTTCGGGGGTCGGCTGACTGATACGGCGATGGTGATAAATTAAGTTTTGAAATTCTTGCACTCGTTCAATCTGAAACCAGACCATAGAGGAAAAAGTGGAATATTACCGGTTTCGAACCTACGACCGCTTTTGCTAAATGCATATGGAATTCCCAGTGGAATGTAATTAATGGAAACACCACTTTTGAAGCAATAAAACTCGCTAAATTTCCATAAATAAGTAAAAGACACGACAAAAGACCTCGACATGATATGATTGATATCGCCGGAATCAATGAAATCGCAACAGAATTCAGGAGACAGAAATTCCCAAAAGATACGACACTGATATACTCTGGAGGGGAAAGCAAAAGATTCATCGATAGCGATTCGTGCGGAACGCCACCGAAATCCTCACTGGGGGCGCGGATCTGCGACGGCCTCGAACTCAAATCCCGTCCGAAAGGAAATCCGAATCGGTCCATCGGAGAGTGGACTTGAAAGGCGGAACAAAAAGAGAGGATGGCGATGAGAGGGAAAGTGCGTCACTTAACTGTCGTTCCGTTCCAAAGAGAAAGAGAGAGGGAAAAAGCACGCTGGAATGGGATTCCACATGGCTATCGACCAAGGCCTCCCAACTGCAGCCCCTTTTCCCGTTTAACCTACACAGACGCATTCGCTTCCGAAAGAGAATGGCTCTGAGGGTGAAAGTGATGGGAAAAATGTGTCATTGCGTCCGTCGAATGTCACGCCCCGGTTAACAATGCCTCTATAAGGGGGGGCAGAAGCCTTCGAACGAGAAACAAAAGGTAATCGAACGGAAGGGACATAAAGAGAGGGCTCGGGAATGTACGGAAGAGGGAGAGAGCGTGATAAAAGTGAAATGTGTAAGGTGGAAGATAAAAACGTGGCATGATGAGGACCGGAAATGTGACAGAATTGGGATGGAAAGGAAAGACATGAAGGTAGAAAAAAGAAGGAACTAAAGGGGATATAGAAAAAAGGGAGCTTCAGCTGGGTTGAATAGAGGTTAAATGAGGATACAAATTTCAACACGGCGTGATTAGGAATTACGTATATTTCTAAAAAACTATACGTAGCGAAGTACAGAGCTAAAAGTTCATGATTCGCGAGCTAGGGTGTTAAAATAAGACATACATCCTATGAATGGGAAAATATATGAGTTTTACAAAATATGAATCAATTATGCATCCGATAAACAGTCGCTGTGAAGTTGTCGCATCCGCCAACGGATTCGCATTCGCTGACGACTATAGCACAACGAATTAAGAGCTACAAAAATAACTTCAATTGCTAGCCTTTTATAGTAATACAATATAACAACATCCAAGCAATCAATAATTGAAATTTTATAAAAAATGTGTTCAGATTTCTAACTACTTATTAGAATCTTATATAAAATAGATTCTAAAGAGGCACACCAGAAAATGAGGAAAATTTTCGGAAAGTAGGTAGCAGCAGAGCTACTTGAAAGTTGAAAGTTTTGTACAAAACATTATTTACCGTATATTTCCGCGAATAAGGCGACCTTCAGATAAGACGAGGTATAAATTTTCGTCAAAGTTTTATTGTTTTCGTATATCTCTATCCCATAAGACGACCACGAGACTATCAATTAATTTAGTTTGGATCAGCGATCATCATCTGGATAATTTAGAATTTTTTAGAATTTAGAACTTTATCCCGCGAGCCGCCGATTGGCGTATGGCAGGTGGTGTATCAACTATCAATAATGATACTGTATAGCGTTTACGGAATTATGTCCAACTCGTACTTTTTCGAAGGAACAAATTTTATTTTCTTGCATCTGGCAGCACTGTCTTGCGATTTTTGCAAACATTCGCACTGATTCGGGAAACGCATTTACATAAATTTCGATCGATTTTTTTTGTCCTATTAGACGACCCCGAATTTTGGGGGCCTTTTTTATGATTCATCTATCGTCTTATTTGCGGAAATATACGGCAAATAACTCTTAATGAAGGATAACATTGATTTTCCTCAAGTTTGAGTCGCTGTGAATGTTTATGCTTGTTCTATAGTTTGTTTTTGCTCTTTATAAAAGAAAATCCAAAATAAACTCTCTAAAATGGAACATTAATGTGTAGTCATTTTTCTTAACTTTTTAGATACATAGAGGAATATTATTTACATCATCTGCTTCAGATACGTTATCATGAACTAGCATTTCGTTTGTTATCTATTCAGTTTTCCTTTCCTTTCTTACTTGATATTTTTAAAACAACTTCACTTTAGGTTAATTGCTGAGCTATAGGCACATATCATTCCGAATACGCAAAATTTCATCCACAAATTCTCACATTTATGATTTTATTTGGGACGGCTATCTTGCAAAAAGTGAAAGTGAAAAACACATTGAAAGAGATGAAATAAGTGAAGTGAAAGTACAAAAACATTCAAAGAGGTGAAATATGAGAAATCTGACTCTGAAAGTGGATACAGGAAATTGAAAGATGGGATAATCGCTAAGGATAAGTAAACAAAAAATATCAGGAAAAAGACATAAATATATATTTATAAGAAAAAATTACACCGCTAGGGAAAGAGAGATAAAACGAAAATGTCGTAAATTTGGGAGGAACAAGCGAAGATTGATGATATTGATTGAGTAGAAAAGAGTGTTGCTTAGTTCAGGAAAAAATTCAGGTTTACGGACCAGAACAAGACTTCACTATAGGAACAAGATTTTCGCATTCCAACTGTGATGTACACGTTCGTAGCTTCGATGATATTGCAGTTTCCGAAGTTATTGAAATATAGTGATGATAATAATAATATTAAACGTCTTTATTGGGCGAAATTGGGACTAAAAAGTCCCATCTTCCATTTAACCCTTATGTTAAATTATAGTAAAGACCGCAGAGAGAAATAAAAACACTGTTTCGATGAACAAGACTTGAATTACGAATATAAGAAAGAATTGATAATTCCACTTCGTAAATTACATGGAAAATAAATAATGACGAAAGCATAAACGAACAAACGTCTTAAAGGAGTCGACACAATCGTGGATTCATTTATACTCAAATATAAAAATAAATTTAAAAAATTGATCATCGAAAATAAACTTCTAAAGCAAATCAAACATTAATGCGAAAAGTAATACTAAAATATCATACTGAAATTGCAAATGTAATTCGGTGGAAACGAGAAGAAAAACAGAATCATGGCACGTTCATTAGAAAATAGAGGTCCATCACGATTGCTTTATTTGACAGAATATACGATCCTTAAATCAAATATATGAAACTGTGTATAACTTATAAAGTAATAACTATGCTTTGAACAGGATGAAGCTTAGTCAAAAAAGGATAATGACACACTTTAATTTTATTTTGAAGTTAGATATCGAATTGCTTGCAATCTGCCGTGCCGTGTATCTCTACCATACTGTTATTGGCGTACATGCCAAGTATTTTCCACTGTTGTGAATTCATAGTGGACTTTAAGAAACTCTGGGAGAATCTACGAACATCGAAACATACCGCATTTGCACAAATGTAATAAGAAAACAATTTTCAGACGAATTTTTTTGGAGCTCTACAAAGAATTAAATTAAAAAATCTCGATGATCGTAATAAGAAACAAGATATTTAACAATTAACTTTTCCGATGAACTGTGTTTATAAATGGAAAACAAAAGAATAAATGATAAAATTAAGAAGTATTCAGATTTTGTTCCTAGTAGTTAGGTACGTAGGGTCCGAAAACTATATGAAGATCAACAAAATAGACAATATTTAAGGGAAATGCTTTTCTTTATTGAATTCATTTACTTGTTTAACATAATTTAATATAGAAAAAGGGCTGATTCTATATTTTGCGATCCCGTTGAAGTCGAGTATTTTCCTTTCGTTTAAGAAGATTTCCCTTTTCCTCGAAAGACCAAAACGAAAAATGACCGACCACGATAATCGCGCAAATACGCTACGTCGTTTATAAACAATTCCCTTAATGTTTTTAGAACTCGCTCCTTTAGAATTCAACCAACCTAGCAGAAACCCAATCACTAGAAGGTCTACATGTTAAAGCAAGGAAGCTTCACATTTTTCTATCCCATCCTTTTCTGTTGGATTGAATAACATTCCGGGTTGCAGAAAAATCGCCCGCTCCCATGAAAGAGGCCGAAATTGCGTCAAAATCTCTCGCTTGTTCGCCGGAAGAACAGAGGACGTCCGAATTGGTGGAAAAAGGGTCCCCATCCAGCAAAACGGCGGGAGTGAGCGAAATGGCATTTAAATGCGTATTTTTTCGTACGCGCGTGCGAAACGGTTCCGGACTGCGGTTTTAAAAGCGTGGCTGGATTCGAGGCGTGGGAAGGAATTGCGAGATATGACAGGATATGCTTTGTCCAAAGGGAGGAGATTGCGAACGCAGGGAGTTTAACAGCTTTCTCATGTCATCCGCTGAAGGCGTGAATGATCTGTTAAATATGTGTAACTATAAGCGGATCCCAAATATTCCCACAATTCGAATTGGCCCAGAACTTATCTAAAACCTAGATGTTACTACAACGCAGATGAAAAAGCTGACAAGGTGTGAGATGGAATGAATGATAACGTTTCGTAACTAGGAAAGCGCCTTGTTGCGCAAATATTTCGCGAAAAGGGGGCATGACAGTTTCGGGGAGAAAAGTGGGAGCAAAGTTATGCCTTTAAAGCTGAAGGATAAATACTATGACACATTGCTAAATAATAAGTTATAACACTCCTTAATTAACAGATAAGCAAAAAAAATAATTATCTGTCCTCGCTCAGTGTAATTATTTATATCTACTTAAAAATACGATACGGATAAAAATTCGATATCTTACCATCAGAACAAACCCCAAGATATATTCTCTACTAGTAGTTATCGTGGCTTACCTGAAAATAGAAAAAGGACATTTTAAGTTACATCGATTCCTAGAGAATACTAAAATGTGACGTTAGAAATTACAAATGAAAATGAATCGCTACAGTATAAATCACCAGGAGAATAATCGATATTCATGGTTGCGAAATTTACTAATATAAAAATATTTAAATGCCTTACATACCCTGTATCCGAGACTTATATGTAGTGATGAGCAATTGAAATTCTAAGAGATGTTACGCGAGCCCACTTAAGCTCACTGTTGCCACTTTTCGAATTTATAAATGATTTAGTGATGACGTATCAAATGTCATAGATTAATGAAAAACTATATGATGGGACTTTATCTCATACTATTGCTGTACAGCAATCTGATAGTCGACAATAAATTAATTCATAACAAATGATGACAAATTCTTGGTTATGTTAGTCAAACATTTGAGTCGTTTTGATCGCTTTAAGGAGTTAAATCATTGATAAGAATATGCTTGGAAAGGTAATTTGATTACTTAAAGTTACATTTAAGAATATGATGTATGTTTCTGAAAATGTTACATAATCATTAGGTACAATGATGTTAGTGCAATAATTTAATAGTTATGTCGCTAAGGTTCTATCTCTTAATTATCCACCTAATGAAATAAGCCATTTCCTGCGAGTTCATCAACAAATCACATTAAAATTTTAAGATCTTAACCACGGTAGGTACCTACCTAATCGAACAAGGATTCAAATGCCGTAAGATATTATTTGAAATAGGATCCTTGGTTTCAAATGTCTGCAGCATCAATTCATGTTTTTTTGCCACCACACCATGATGACTGGAACATTTTTCATTCGTCTTTTCGCACAATGTATAGAAAAATGTACCTTCCGTCTACTTTTGTCTCAGTTATTCTCATGGCTCTGAAGGTATGAAAGTTACTGAGTTATAAGTGATGCTGAATGATAGCATTCATTAAGGTCCCTCTTCGCTGAATGCTACAAAAAAGTCACTCACAGAGTCATTGCGCTTCATATACAAGACTTGTTCTCCTCATTTATTCTAGGTCAATGAGGAAAATAAAGGCACACTATCTCACTCCTCATCTTGGCTAGTAAGCCTCATTCCCCTCCCCTAGCTCTTGGTAGATAATGGTAGAGTGAATGAGGATCCAATCGGCCTTCGAGTTAAATAGACAGATTTATGTGTGAAATTCGTAATTTCGTGTGTATGCCGAAAGTTCTCATAGATGTGTTTACTTACGAATACTTGGAATGAATTAATAAACTTGGAAGTGAATTATGCGATGAGCATATATGGCAAAAAACAAGATAGACAGGCATTAATGACTGCGAATGAATTAAAGCGACCTAAACGAGAAGCTATACGACCAGTACGAAGAGAATCTTTTACATTTACATTTGAACCCTGCAAACCGCTAGAGCGCATGGCAGGGGGTGTAAAACACCGATATACCTATCTAACCTGCACTGCTGTTCGCTTCTCTAATACATCGCGGAAAGAATGACCAAAAATAACTAACCGTCCTGGCAACTATCTCCCTGTAACGCTTCTTCGTTTTGTCCCGAAGATCACGTTCGGTACCAACTGGGATGGCAATATCAACAACCTCCTCCCTGAGATCCGTAGTGAGAAATTTATTAAAAAGCTTCCTACGGTAATCTAGTCTTCTATCACTAAGCGAATTCCATCCGAGAGAGAATATATATTTATTTTAGTTTGAATCCGAGGAAAACATGGAAGCAGAATGACTACGTCGTAAGACAACGAGTATATCAGAAGAATGAGAGAGGCAATATAGAGATAGGAATACTGCAAATTAGTTAAATAACTCAGAAGAATGAAACGCTTACGAGAGGAGACGAGTGTAACTTAAATAATGAAAGGGAAGAAACTAAAAGATTCAAGGAAATGTCTGAAGTGACTTATGAATGCAAGGATACGGAGCGGTATTGTGAATAAAGGAGATAATAATGTGAAAAGAGAGGGAGGCCAAGGTTTATGCCATGGAGGAGCAAACCTTGCCCTCCGCGACTACAGATCTTAATCCTCTTTATTTCTGTATTTGAGGGCATTTGAAAACGTAGAACCATCGAGGCCAGTAAATAGACCGAGTGCACTAACGACACCCGTACCCGACCCGACGACCAGTACCGTGAGGACACACGACCAACCCCAGGGCCAAGTGAGAGCGTAAGTTCCTTCATCTAAATCGCCCTATATAATCAATGCATAACTTAAAGAAAATTCTTTGTTTTAAAGTACCAAAACCAAACAAAACCTTTGATATATGTGAGCAATTTTAATCGCGTACAGCTCCAAAATTACACATGAAAAATATCGTCTAGATATTTCTTATAATTCGAAAGTAAATAAGTTTCTTTACGTTCTCAAACTTTGACTATTATCTCCGAGGGATATAGCAGTCTTTCTTAAGCGTGTAAAAAATTCATTATATGTATTGTATATATCTATTGTTCCTATATATTAGTAGTAGTATTGTTGAAAGTGCTTCGACAACTAAGGTCATTTCGCACGTAGGCTTCAACCGGGATTCGAACCCGGGACCGTTTTCATTGAAGTAGAACGCGTTGCCCACTTGGCTATTCGAGAGCCTCTATACTTATTCTTACTATATTGTCAAATCATGACAATCCCTAAATAAGGGTTACCCTCTGTAATTCGTACATTTTATTTCATTGAGAATTTGTTTTTCTGCCTTATTTTCCGTTCTTAGTATTTATACATAAAATGAAATATATCGTAATGAAGAAGAATAACAGCAAAATTTTATAAATTATAAACAAATACGAATTAATTGACGCCTCTTTACTCGACGAAAAACCTCAGGAAAGTTAAATTAAGAAAAAAGTAATAAAGATAAAATCTTTTCCGCGAACGATATACGATATCAACAAACTAAAGAAGAAGTACGCTTGACGTTTACATCCCTGCTACATTCCAAAAGGCGGCTTGCAGGGTATTTATATAGATGAAAGCACGACCTCTCTTTATTTTACGTTATACCTCTCAACTGAGCAAAGACTTTTGAGGATTTCAGTAAATTTTTAACTATGCAAGTTCTATGGACAGCCGTGCTCGTCTTTTCATATCTCGAGAATATTGCCGGACCAATATTTTGCCCAATCGACCTCGAGAGAAGAAAAGGGGGGTCCAAGAGTACATTTCCCTGCAATATCGCTGCTCTTTTCTCCTCCAAGAGACACTTCATATTCCGTGACTCAAATCTCCGCTCGAAATGAAACCCCTCGCATCGACGTAATTACGAAAAATTGGTAAGTTTCCGGCCTCGCCCGATTCTGACGGAGGTGTACATTAAACTGAGAAAAGCAGATACGTGACGGAACGGCACAAGGTTAAGGGAATGGATGGAAATAGTTGGAAAGGCAGCTAAAGAAATGGAAAAGAATGAGGCAGAAAATAATATTCATGCAAAAGGCTAAGGCATAACATCCGTCTGAGATATTGAACACCATTACTAACATTACAGGCAATAATCGTAATTCTTCTGCGTGTAAAACAGAATGTTGATTATATGTTTAAAAATTGACAAGATGGAAAATGCTGCAGTAATTATAGCGGTAATGGTCTCATTAAAGTTATCGTCTAATTAATCTCTTCAACGCTCGTTATTCTCAGTGGTATGTGTATGCTGTAGTCAAGACAAACATGGACAATACAACTGTAACTTTTGTTACTCACACAGTCAATACTTATACAGATCAGTATCTGTTAACTAGAGATTATACTTAATGTTTACTATTATTATATAAGATGTGTTAAGCAATGGTAAATGAAAATAAATGTGAAAAGAGGAGCCTCGAGAAAAGATAAGAATCGTGATATTGGTAAAGCAGCAGAAAACAGAGCTACAACTACTCTGTCGAAAGAAAGAACCGGAGATGACAAATTATTACAAGCTGATTGTACATACATTCTTACATTGCAATGTGTCTCCAATTGTCTTCGTAATGCAAATATAGTATTTAAGTGTCCGACCATTCGAAATACCATAACAAATCATGGTATTGATCACTGGCAATGATAACATTTCTCATTCATGAAATTCATTTGTTGATACATTCTACCTAATACCGGCCATTAAACCTTCCACAATCAAATATTGTACCTAGTGAACGTGAAAACAATACATGGCATGAAATACGACTGATCATTGACGATGATAAAATTTCACGTTTACTTATTTACATTTGTTGATATTTTCTACCTAATCCCCGTGGTTAGACCTACAATCAAATATTGTGCCTCGTGAGCGTGAACACATAATACATGATTTGACAAACTAGAATACGTACATGACCATAACGTTTCAAAAGAGGGATTACAGACAGTACCTTCTATCAAATTATAGAGTTATGTTTCTACGTCAACATCTTACTCTGATCCCGAGAATAGGGTGTAATAAACCAATAGCATCTCCTATTACTGAGGTAGCATTCCGAACGATTAGAGGATATCCTCGGAAAATGAGCACATTAGTAAGTCATTAATTACCTTAGATTTCAGCCCCAAGAGATTTCCGTTCCCATATATCATTCTGACAATGAACGACGGGAGATGAGAAAGAAATGGGTTTACGATAAGAAATGAACAGAGGGTTGATTGATTGAGACCGACATTCAAAAGCCACGCATCGGATCAAGCTTCGGAGAAAGGATGACATATAATTAGGAAGAACGAATCAGAAAGCAAATAAGAAAGATGGAGGTAAAAAAAGAAATATATAGAAGATAGATCAAGAGAATTTGAGTTATTTTTTGCGAGCACAAGATCATTCCTTAGTTTCGGTAACTTTTCTTTCGTAGCGTATCATGTGAACAGGCCATCCACAAACGCCATCTCTTCGACTGAAGGACAAACCTGACTTATTGCGGCAGGAATTGCTAGTTGAGTCGTCTGAAGTAAAAGTTCTTTTTTCATTCGGAAACTACTTTCCATTCGTACTTATAAACAAATAAATGAATAACGTCCTTATTCGGTAGATAATGAGACTAAGAAGTCACATCTTCTTTATAACCCACTCCTAATGTTGATTAATTCGAAAAAATAAGCTTATTAAAATAGATACTGATTAAAAAAAGAGGATTATTTATTTATTTATTTGTACGATTGGACTACAGATAGGCTCCAGGCCAGGTGGTAGTCATCTTTTCAGAGGGAAAAGGAAATACAATACCCTGCCTGATATTCACCCTAGTCGGGAGGGAAACCCCCCAAAACCTCCCGAAGGCAGTACATCATACAATATAAAAGAAAATACAAGTAATTGATACCTACGATTAATACAAAATAATAATCACTTATAAAACTAAAAAAGAAATAATACAAAATTACCCACACTATGTGGATACATAATATATAAGTGAAACTTAGGAAAAAGTATCTGCAGCAGGAAAGCAACCACTAAAATTCTGGGTTGAAAAACCTGCAAATACCTACGCACATAGCAAAAAGATGTCAAATCAAAAAAATCCAAAACTTTAATGGTAATACGACGAATTTACTACATAAATTAGATGTATCACAGAAAACTGCAATATTCAATGCGTCGAAACACAAATTCAAAATTTTGCAATGTCTGTTACTATTCAGCCGGAGGGTCGGTTTTGACCTCATCCCCTCTACCATCAGCTACGAAGAGGGATATGAGGCTTACTAAGCAAGATGAGGAGTAAGGTAGTTTGCCCTTATTTTCCTCACTGTAATAGTAAACATATCCACGTAAATTGTACTGCATATCAATATTACCACAGAATCAATAGTACAACATGCAATAGTAAACAAAAATAAATGAGACAACTAGAAAGGTCAATATATTTCAATTAACCCTTACGACAGATAATCGAATAGGTACACGAATAGCTTACTCATGGAAAACCGGTTAGGAAGAACCTTTTTAGAACAGGGATGGCGAACCTTTTGTAGGTAGAGTGCCATTTTTAATCAAATAAAGAACTAGCTTGCTAATCTGGTGATAAACAAGAGCATGCCTATTGTATTACGGCGATTATGGGCTCAATATGTAGTTACTGAAGTAAATAATTGATCATTAAATTCATTAAAAGACATAATCCACATTTATTTACCTTTAGAATTAAATATTTTACATGAAGAATATTTCACACGGACGGCGCCGTCAGTTCCACACGTCATGAGCATCGTCAACCCGACCAACAGTATATATCGAAGTATAATAGTGTATATCGAAGAATGGAGAGCTATTAAAAACAGCATAATCATTGCATTTTCAACAGAAGCAAAAGTATGCGATACGATGAAGAAAGAGACAGAGCGAAGCGGAAACGATAATACCAACTTTCATTTAATCCACAGATGGGAAAAGAGGAATCAAAATACTGAAATAAAAGTGGAGCGTAGGAGAGCGACGGAATCGGTTAATAAGGTCAGATGGAATGATTCACCTTTAGAGTGAAGAGGAAGACGACCTTGCCTTTCCGACTTTCCTTTCCTCTGGATGAAACAATGCTCCCGAAGATTGGAAAGAGGGGGGCGTTCTCCGTTGATGTAGTGGAAAGGGATCAAAACTTGGCAGAGCAGTCGAAAAAAAAAACCGTAATGGACGAACATACAAAGACCAAGGTCGCCAGCCAATCTGGGCGGATCCACAGGGAGGGAATACACAGAACATGAAACACAGCTCGCCGCATCCCTTAACTAGTCATCCCGACATCCTTCCTCCCTCCTGGCGATGGTTGCGACGGAGGTAAAATCAAAACAAGCTGATGCCATTTTTATTGACTCCTTGCACACAAACGAGGACGGAGCGAGAGATATGGATGTGGAGTATAGAAACAGATCCCTTTCCTAGTTCAAGCTATTTCATTCCGTAAGAAAATATCGGTGCTGTGAGTCACATCGGGGATACTGCTTGTTCTAGACACATTGCTGATGTCATGACATGAACCGAGTACGACGAGTTTTTTGCAGAGGTTAAATCAAGCGTGAACACACCGAGCTACGTTTCCACAAATATGATCTAATTTTTCGTTACGTTATAGCCATGTGTGTTCTCCAGAATGGCGCAATTTATTGCCTTCTAGATATCCTCTCTCTTTCTTTTTGCCGAGTTTTTTTCTAAGTTTATTTTGACAGAATATTTGTTATTTCGCGCCAAGGATATGAAATCCAAATACTTTCACCCTCGCGTTGGCGAAGTCATCAAGTTTTGTTTGTTTCTTTAAGAGGGTCAACATACATAATCTCTGTTTGGCTATCAGGATTTTTCGTTTGAGATTAAACAAAATAAGGCGAGATTATAAAAAATACGGGAAAGTCGGCTCCATCGTTGGTGCTTATAAGACATGACAATCATTACTAACAAGACATAGAAATTAAAATATATTTAGAAAATAGAATTTTGAAGATGAGATAGAAGATATCATTTCTACATGAAAAATGAATAATATAAAACAGATACTTATCAGGAAAATGTTGACTAGGAGACTTAGAAGAGAGCATCCCGTTGTTAAACAGTTCCTTGCGGGTAAGAGTTAAACACTTAAAGAATAGATTTTGAGGATCTTAGCAACTGTTAAAATCTCCAATACTAAATTAAAATTAAATTTTCAGTTCGGACAATAAATTGATGGCACAGACGAAAATGAATTTATCTAATATATTGATTAGTAAAAACTAAAAACATCACAGAGCCAGAAAATTTAAAAATACAATAATTATGAACCAGAAAACAAAAGTTAAGAACAAAAATTATTTTTCTCCAGATAGAAGAAGAGAACTCACAAACTTCAGAAAAATTTTTCATGTAACCTTTTCCGGATAAGGAGTGAGACTTAATATTATTGAACCTTTTTCCTATCACGTAAAGCAATCTCTACAATATCGTCCTTATTTTCCTCCAAAAATAAAGAGCCAGTTTTTAAGCCGATAATAAATTGAGTTCCGGAAAAGATAAAATCACTTTCACCCATTAATGCTAAAAAAACTTAAATCTTACTCCAAAGGGCCGCTTTCAGTTTAGACTATTGTTACTGTTACTGTTAGACATAATGTGAATGAGCCGAAAAAATATCTAAATAACTTTAACACGTATCTCTTTATGTACAGCTGAGACGAACCACGTGAGGGTAGCGATAACGAAAAAATATACGATGACATTTGATTTGTTTAATGAGTAGCACATTATATATTTACAAATGAATCGCCGTCGGGCACAGAAATCGTAAAACAAAATTCCGCAGCGATGTAAATGTAAAGAATGAAATTTGTGATAGGCTGGCCAACAAATTTTGCCGCTGGGGTGATGTGGGTTAATGTGTTCCGGGGAAATGAACCGCGAAATGAAACTCCCAAATTCGGCGTAAAAAGGCCGACGAGAGTTCGCGCACGGCAAAATGAGTTGTTTCTCGCGCTGTGTAAAAACGATGCGAAATAGATAGGGACAAGAAGGCGGAACGAGAGAAAATGAGAAAAACTGAATAAACGAGAAAATTAAAGCTTCACCTCTCCGATTCTGTTCCCGTTTCCGTGACTTCTTCATTACTAAAGCTAACATGAGGAGTAACACTTGGAATGCAAATCATGTTTTTTCTAACAAATTTAACACTATTCAAGCTTACGGGTAGTAGAATTAAACTTGTCACGTTTAGGGAAGCGCCTAAAAATCCTACGATTAACGGGAGTGAAAAAAGTCTACATGGCTGGGACACGAACCCTGCCCTTTAGCTTTCTGGGCTGATGTTCTATCTGGTGTCTGGTATCCAGTGTTTCGCCCAAAAAATATTGCTCGAGGGACGGTTCACCCAGAGAAAATTTCATCCAGAGACTTAACAAAAATAGATTCCACCAAAAAGATTTTTTATTTAAAAGATTAATTTAATAATTATTTATAAAATAAGATTATTTTACATTAGGAATATCTAACTAAATGGTATGTTAAAAAGAGAGCAATGTGTAAACAAGATAATTCCGTAAAGATTGAGAATAATGATTCATTTACTGCAACAGCAGCAGTCGATAGGCTCTTACCGATGTGTACATTAACAATATAAATTACAAACGCAAAATCTGTTCCGGTAAAATGTGCCCCATATTTTACGTAAGTTTGTTTTACTGCCTAAATATTCACGTTATGTATTTATTTATCTTTACAAGATTTTTTGGCACAGCAGATAATTTAGCAAACTATTTATTTAAGGAATACGGAGAGATTGCTACTAATTGTATCACTTCCTGATAGAAATAAAAGTATGAATCGAAAACAAATATGCTAATTGCAAATAATAATAATAAGATAGAATGGATAATATTAACCAGATAGAAATCCTGTTTTTTATTTAGTATTTATTGTCTATTATTGTTTACTAAATGCTGAGCTATCACTCCGAACAAATATCACTTCATTTTACGGTCCCAATCACGTCGATAATTTTCACTATCGTTTATCCTTGATTAATGTACGATTTTTATCGAGAACGGTTGTATAATTAAATCATTATTAGGATTGTGCGGATAAGCAAAGGGGAAAAGGGGAAGCACACGTGTTTATGTCATCAATAGAAGTATAACAGACCTTGATTAAAAAAAAATATAATGCTATTTACGAAAGCTGCCATTAAATACAAAATCACCTGATTAATAACATTACGAGCATAAAATTTAATAAAGATTCCTGCTGAATTACCGGGAAACAATTACAAATAGTGAAGAACAAAGACGGAAATGAAGTATATAATTCCTGAATTCCTTTTGCTTATACGTTGTTTTCCAATCACTACCCTATTTACGACTTCGGGACTTAACATACATTGAATTGGCGAATGCGTAACGTATTTTTCCATTTCCAACTCAAGAAAAATGATTACCAGAAAAACAAACATGAATAAGTGGAAAAATGTCATTAAGAATAGCGAGCCGGTATAATTTTCTCCGACAATAAAAATTCCATATATTTTAAAAAATAAACTAGATGAATCGTATTTAATTTTAGAGTAATAATTAATGTGTAAGGAAGTAATACACCTTCGGACGAGCATGAGAATTGCTGGGAATTGTCAGGACAATATTTTCTTTACAACAGCAAATACGGACAACAAACATAACTAATATTTAAAATGATCGTGACTGTAAAGTGCGACTGAATGATTAGTTTCGTCGCTAATAAGGGATGAATGGACAACTGAATTGTTTTGGAAATGTCGCCAGCCTTCCCAGCACCAATGCGCAGAATTTTTTCGAAATAAGGATATTTGTCACGATGACCCTTCAAAATTTCTTGAAATTAGCAACACCAACTTTTGAATACGACTGAAACTTAACAATCAGCTTATGGATAAAAATAAGTCATAAAAAAACCTTATCTAGAACACTTTTTAATGAACACAACGGACCGACTACCATTTGAATGAATGCTTAAAAATTCACCGAACTGTATTTTCCACAATTTACCAATGAACCCCACTCTCTGGATTAAGAGCTACTTCAGGCTTAAAAAGTTAAACAAAAGTGAACAAATTTTAAAAAATCCAAGAGCTACCACTCCGGTGCAGCGAGACTGCATGACCGATTAAATTTTAATGAGCCCATGGAACGGCCTCGAGAACGAAAGAAAGCGAAACTACAGTCATGGAACAAGCCGGGACAATAAAAACTCCTTGAGGTTATACAACTCGAGAGTTTCTACTAAAAGAATGACGAAATCTTTTTCATGAAGTTTAAGTAGGTAACACAACATGGAATAAGTACCATAGAGTAACATGAATAATAACTAACGTATAATTAATTTCATAGTTGCCAAGTAACAGTTTTACGAATAGTTTCGCCATAAAAAATTGCAGCTGGAAGGATAAAACTTCGCAGTGAACGTTTTTAACTTCAGAGAGGAGGAAATAAAACTCTTCGAGAGGCTGAATTCCTCATACCAAAGAAAAGACGTCACGATTGTAACTTGGCTCCTATAAATGAAGGACGCCTCCATTTTCCTAAAATTTTTTGGGCGAATAAGCGATGTGGTTGCCCCAGACATTGACGTTTGCATTCAAGGACTTAATGGTCCAATGCCCCACTTGCTCGTTTGATCTACTTCGGTGGCCAACGCTAGTTTCTGCTACTCACTACTTAATGGTGCAAAAAAGTAAGGACGGCAGAACGGAAATAATGTTTGCTTTACTTAGCCTCTGCGATTCGTCGTGATCGCCGACGTGCAGCAAACCATGAACTTCGAGAGAATCTGAGATAAAGGTGACACTGACTTCAGATAAAACAAGGATACAGGAGCTAATGAGTGATCCTGTAAATGAATATTTTGACAAACAAAGAGATTTGCTGATTTTCAGACACGGCTAAGTACGTTTTCGGAGAATGCTCGCGTATGTACGCGAACATTGATTATTCAGAAACGATGGTTAAACCAAAATGGTTAAAGAAATATGATTACTTATCACCAGAAGGAAATGGTAGTTTTTGATAAGGTCTACGTGTATTTTTAAACATTCAAGAAACAGCATATAACCAAGACACCGTAAAGAAAAACACTTGGTTAGTTCCACAAAAAATATTTTTATTCTCATGCACGACCGGTTTCGTTACACTGTAACATCGGACGAATCCGGTCGTGCATGGGAATAAAGTTATTTTTTGTGGAATTAACCAAGTGTTTCCCTTAACGGTGTCGTAATGGAGAAGTTCCGCAAAGTAACACCAGTGAAAATTAATTTTCGCATATAACCATATAAGACCTCCTAGCATTCGGCTTACTTTAGCTACGTCACATCTCGGTAATCGCATGGTCTTCTTTAGCAAAACTTACACTTGAAAGAGGACTCCGAGAGGGGCATGTAAGCTTGAAATGTCTCCCAAAGACAGACTAAAAAATGAAAGGAAGTTCAATTGGTAAGACCACCCACCCGGAAAAGTGAGATTCGTGATTCTGACTTCTTTACGTCACACAGTGGGCTAGAATCGAAAAAAGCTGGCCAAAAATACGAAAACGCTTTTTTTGAGTACGGACTATGAAACTTCGCATGCCCAATCTCGAATAAATTCTACATACGACTATGGATATCATTTACGCTGGATCCTACGCATTAAAATTATACAGGGGGTCAAACTTGACTAAATTTTGCGAAAAATTCCGGACTTTTCGAAAAGTTGGTTTATTTATCGATGGCGCAAATATGCGCAAGGTTTTATTTCAGATTCCTCTTCAGGAAGCTTCAAAGACTATCGTGGTATAAGTTATCCCGTGACACTCGATGTCACTTTCTACTATTTTCCTCGCTTTAGGTAAAAATTTGCTCTAAAATAGGGGTCCGCCATTTTGTTACGTACAGTATGTAAATATTCAAGGGTGATCATAAATGCTACGTCTTATGAAGGAGAAAGAACATGTTTATAACATAGAATTATTTTTTATCCGATGATTATCTTCGTTTGGGTTCACCAGCTGTTTGAAGTTGAAGATTTTCGGGAAAAATCGAAGTCCGGAATTTTTCGCAAAATTTAGTCAAGTTTGACCCCCTGTATAATTTTAATGCGTAAGATCCAGCGTAAATGATATCCATAGTCGTATGTAGAATTTATTCGAGATTGGTCATGCGAAGTTTCATAGTCCGTACTCAAAAAAAGCGTTTTCGTATTTTTGGCCAGCTTTTTCCGATTCTAGCCCACTGTGCGTCAGTTTGATCCGTGGGTATTCCTGGGCGCACAGTAACGTGTAGAAGGTTAATTTTCTATCCTTCATCGGGTGAAAGTATTCGGCAAGCTGGATTAAGTGTGCTCTCCGTAGTGTGTGCGCCACACCAACGACCACAAAAATACTTTATTTAATGTATAACAATACCGAATGAATAACTGTTTCGAAGCTTATTTCCATCGGTGTTCATTCTTAAAATTGATGCAAAGTAATACTTTTGGTTTGGTCCTAGGTAGTTGAATAAAATATGTTTAAAACTTTATTTGATCCCATATACTAATAATTTTAAAATAATCGGATATGAGTTAATAATTCCGTACGCTATACACTTTACTGATATCTGAAAACAGAAGCCCAACATAAAAGTTGTGCCAACATGTCTTCATTATTATAAGAAGAACCGATTTATATTGCTCGAGAGGATCATAAGCAGAAGTTAAAACTGAGAAGGCAAAGAACAGACTTACTAGTGCTCATTATAACAAGAGGGATTAAAGAGTGGAACAGTTGGCCTGAAGAGGTCTTCATACCCTTACCTAAGAACGAAAAGGAGTTTAGAAAAGTAAATATGCTATTTAAATATAGATTCATTGTAATGTAAAGGGTGTAATATGTAATAGAGATGATCTGCTGTGTATTGTAAATATTTAAATAAATGTATGTTATATGATTAAGCTGCCACCACTTGCGTCTTTTGCCAAATTCTGTAAATAAATAAAGAAATAAACGAATAGATTTTCTTTCCAGAAAACCGTAAACTGTGACGATACTGTAACATCTTTCTTGTTAATCTAACTGGTGACTACATGATACATCATCTTTAAGAGAGAAATTACTCCTTCAGATAATACATTCTAACTTTCGATTAACTTTCCCTCGGCTACAAGTTCATGGAGAAAACTTCCTCGAAAAACTATTTCCTTTTCTCAAAGGAATCCATAAATCACTCAAACCCGGTCGAGCGAGTCCCCGGGAATAGAAGAGGAGAAAAATAATATTATCGATGCACTCACAGCCAGATATTGAAGGAAGCCAGCATAAATTGAAAGGGAGATAGGAATGGAGGCAACCACCCATCGATCTCGATATTCTACTCCTTCCTCTCCAAGTAATTCACGGCGATGCTCGTCTTTCTCGTATAAATCGGAGCGCATTTCAGAAAAAAAATATGACTAAGGAGAAACCTAAAGTATAAAGAAAAAGACAAGCCACTAAAAACCAAAGGAAAAATTTTATAAGGTCAACAGAAAAATAAAAATGATTGAGTGATGAATCCTAGCATACAAGGCTCGAAACAATTTCCATAAATATAAAACTTCTTTCACATTCATTTTTATTACTACTCGCACTTTTACAATATGGCTCCTTTATAACACCGAACCAAACTTTGGAAGTGTAGGGGGAGTGGAATGGTTCGCCTGTGGCAATCTTTGATCCTTCCCCACTGTGTGATGAGATTCTGATTCAAACTAACCAAAGTATATAAGAAAAGGAACATTTTAAATTAAGATATAATGGACATTTAACAGCTAAAAGTTAATCTCTTTTTTTAGATTTAATTTATAGAACGTAATCTATCGCTTCGATTAGTGGCAGGTTTTTACACTGCCCGATTCCTTGTTTGTTTTATTCTGTAGAGGGAATATTTTTTCTTACTTTACACTCTCACTATGATTATATTCCTCACAGATATGCTTTTCTTAGGAGATCTGCGTATTTGCCAATAGGTTGCTTGTTCTCTCATTTTTATCTAAACGGTCGTTCCTTTTTGATGTTCCCGTCTAAATTAATTGTCTCTGAGCTGTAGGCTTGTAATCACTCATTCCAACAAGAATGGGTACTTTCAAAAAGGTCCCAATTTAATTACATAAATAAAACTGTCGTAAAACTCATGAGTATGAAAAACGAAGATCAATATCAATAAATTATTCACCAGAGATCATGAATCATCCCTTCAATTCTTGAATGTTGCTGCGTAAGCGATGAAATTTTCTAGTCATAAAGTTATTGTTTTTTTACCCCCTGGAAAATTGTAGTATGACCATTTGCGTCATTTGCTAACAAATTAGTAAGGGGATTAGGGATACAAGAAAGGACTAAGGAATTTCAATCTCGCCCCTCAAATAATGACGTTTCATATTATATGTTTAAAGAGTTTTTTTCCACTTGCACTCACGTAGACCAGAGGTTGGGGAACCTGTGACTCTCTAACCAAATTCGACTTTTCAGTCACTTCATGAAATAAATGTCCATATTTATATTATTTTGTTTCCTATGTTTCTTATTAAAAAGGAAAATATTCTCCTTTGCTTCACTCAAAGAATGAATACGTTTTCTAAGGGAAAACGTTCGATGTTATACTAATTGTTATATATTTTAATGCGGAATACACGCTATTCAAATGCGGCCTGGCGGTTTGATATACGGCCGTCCTTATGCGACCGAATGGAAAATGCGGTCTGCGGGAAATGATTCCCCTACCCTTCCCTACACCCTCAGAAATGTCCGTATTTCCTTCCGAAGGAAGATTTAAAAGAGATATATACTTCTACTTTAACAATTAGATTTCTAGATTACTGGATTCTTGGAGCCTACTAGAGAGCAGTTGATTATTGATTACTTAGCGGAACTAAGAAGAATTTTTAGGCAATGGCTGATGACTGAAGGAAATTAAAGATAAAAATAAGATAAAAATTATCCCGTTAGAATCAACTGATTGGGTCGTGACTACATCTTTATCTTGAGATTTTCTAAAAATTAATAATTTGATCAAACATTTCCTGCATTTGCAATTATCTTCTCCAATTTTTCGCGGGTAAACTGAAGGAGAAACCTTATTACTAACGTATACCAATGTACCGGATACACGAAATAAATATTAAACACACTACTTTTGTATCTGAAGCCATATAAATTAATTACACGTTTTTATCCAACTTATTCCGGGCTACCATAATTTATTCTCTCCGTAATTATTCAATAGCTATTTCAATTAAGTAACTTGAAGAAAGGAAAGAAATTATATTCTTTCCACTTAACCTTTAACCTTAAGATTAACCTTTAGCTATTGAAATATATAACAGAAGCCGGAAATGAAACATCAACATCCCTAAAGGTTTTCGGTTCGTCGCCTTTCTTAGAGCTATCTAAGTATTTATAATGCCACGAAGTTTCAATCGCTTTTGTAATGTGTCAAAATGGCCACGATCACTATTGTTGTAATGAAAGCAACAAACACATAAGCAATTAAGACTAATGCAAAATTTCCACTTGGGCAAATGCTTATCCAAATGCGAGCGGAGAAACAAACATAATATAACTTCCGCATTCAGACTGTGTTAACTACCGATGTAATAATTCACGGTGGAACGAAAAACCAGTATTAAAATTCCCTTATAATTTTGTTTAAATTTACAGCAAGCTTCACGCATGACAGTCATCTCCGGGTCAACAACATTAACTGTGGAAACTATTTATACAGGGCGTCCAACCTTAAAATCAAACGGGCCACACTGGCTCCCATAAAGGCTTCGGGGCCACAAGATATGCGCATCGCTGCATTCCTAACGTGAGATAATCAATCGAAAATAGTTAAACTTATTGTTCAATTACAATTAAATATAAAACGCACTTTTTTAAGGTATACTCGAATCAGAACATACTCATTTCCACTTCAATTATCAAGCTCCATGATATAAAATTGCGTGAAACATGGAAGAAATTATTACACTGATTACTTTGTAAATTCCATGTTTCATGTAAGGAACAATGACAACGAACACTGGACAGGAACTAAACGCACGTTCAGTTAGATACATGGCAATGCATTAGATAATGGAACATGTGATACATATGTCCTCAGAGAGAACACTGAAGAAGGCAATGTCATATAAACTCATGCGTAGAAGTGTTGGAAAATCTAGGATACGGATATGAGACCAGAACAAGCCCAGACTGAAGGATGAAGTGAAATTCCGGAAAGATAGTAGAAGACTTTGAATATAACAAAACAAACAATATCTTTGTACAAATACTTATGGCGATCATTCGTTGAAATCGGTCAATCTTCTTTTTTTTAAATTGATTCCTTGGGTATGATGGATTTCCACAAAACTACATCTTCTCCTGTGACTGTATTAATTATACTGCCTTGTAACAGCAATTGTTTGGAAGGAAAGAGTAAGGGGAATAAACGGTTAAGTTTAAGTTCAATTCAATAAAAACTAAATAAGGTTCGTGCCCCATTTAGCGGCACAAACCGCCGCTAGAGGTCCACACTGAGGCAGCCAACTCACAAAGCTGTGTTATAAGGTAAACCCCTCAAAGGAAATTACAAGGACTAAGGAAAGGTAAATTACTAAGCACGGAAGTGCCGTGTGGCTGAAACTCTAGGAATAATAGGTGTGAAAAATAGCGACATAACTGGGACTCGAACCCAGGTCCCCCACTTTCGCTGGGTTCGAGTCCCAGTCATGTCCTACTCCGGCAGCAGTCCGTGCCACTAAATGCGGAGGCTGTTCGCCTTGCTCACAAAGCATTTCCCAAACAGATGAATGGTAGTTCAGTGGTTAGAATACCTACCCGGAAAGTAGGAGACCTGGGTTCGAGTCCCAATCATGCCGCTATGTTTCATATGTTTATCCTTGGGATCGATGTTTTTCACACCTTTCATTCCTTGTATTTCTAATAGTTTGTAGCAACATTAGACCATTTTCCATTTCCTCATGGATACTAAAATATGAAAAACACATAGGGCTAAATTTAATCCAAATAGCAGTCCCGAAAATTGAATTCAAGCTGAGGCATTTAGAGCGAAGGTACAAATCTCGCCCTAGGGTTCAAACAGGGCACACCCCTCTACGGCGAAAAGATAATAAGAAAACGGGAGTGGGAAAAATCGGAGCGATGAGGGAATAATGAGATCCCGCTGCGAAAACACGCACATCAGCCCTCGGCTGAGGAACTATGGCGGAACTTGTTTTGGTTTTACAGAAGTTGTTAAGAGAGTAATAAAAAAATTATCGATCCCATTATTCCCGCTGGGAGGCGCACGAAAAGGGGTTTTTTCGTCTTCTCTCTTTACGGCCTTGTAGCAGCGCGAATTAATGCCCCGGAAAAAAGATCGAACGGAGACAAAAGGCTCGTTTGTCCCTCGTGAGAATAATAGAAAAGAGAAACCCTTTTCGTTTCTTTTTTGCAGTCAAAATCTCGCCTTTGTTTCATTTTATTAAGTTTTGGCCAAAGACCCGATTCGATTGAACGGAGGAGGAGACGCAATAAAGGGAAGTAATTGAACTCTACGGCAAGCTCTTGAGGGCAATAGAAACTCGAGTTCGAGAAATGATTGATCGAAGCCCATCGATAACGAGAAGCGTTGTGCGGATATTGTTTCTCTCACCATACTATGTTATATGAAATATTTTCATGTGTCTGTTTCCGTAGTAATATTTTTTTGATGGTGAGACAGGCGAGGTCATTTTCCACCTTTTTTGAGTGGATAACAACAGGTTATCGAACCCGGGACCGCTTTTACCATAGGCCAAAGCCTTACTCGCTAGGCTATTCGGGGGCCGTTTTCATTTGTCTTTTAATACAGGATAATAATAAATATATCTTCCATTTACTTTGATAACGATCTTGTTCATTCAAGCGATAACGTGAAAGCTGTAGATTATGACCGATGCTGATTAAAGGCATTCATTTTGGTTACTTATCATTGGACGTTATAAAAAAGGCTGCTCAAAAGGACATTGAGCTGCAGGTATGAGAAGGCTTCCCAATCATAGAATTCTGACTCGGAGAGAAAAGCAAGGGTACACCTCACACCACCTACTGTACCTCAATTCTCACGTTGCATAGTAAGCCTCATTATTTCTCCATGGTTTCCGCAGCTAATGGTAGTGAGTTTTAGGTTAAAACCAGCCTCCGAGCTGAACAATTAACAGACACATTATTGACATTACTTCCAAGAATAATCTTAAGTGGAATAGACTGCTAGCAGCAAAATTTCAGAATAGACACATATTGCTTCAGAGAGACAGAGACACTTTGTTTCAGAGAGAGCCCTCATAGGAAACTGTTTTATGGCTAATTAAGGTGTCTTATTGATACATTACTTAGTAAACGGTATTTAATTAAAATTATAGACTTCCCAACAACGATAGAATGACTGGGAGGATGAGTAACAGTAGAAGATTTAGTTAAACGTGTTAAGTATCGTCGTCCTTAATTAACACGCAGGGTAGTTGCAGCGATACACTAAATTATACCAAAGATGCTAACTTTATCGACGAAGGAAAGCAACTACCGACTATAAGTGTGCGTCGCAACTTTAGGCTCTTAATGAAAGTTAATATTTGTTATTCTATACCTTTATATCCATATATTATATTTATTAACGAAAACTCTTCCTCCTTAAGTGTCTTCATTTTCTGTATTGCATATGACAGATATCATACACTTACTTAAATACCAGATAATTTTTGTACTCCAAAGCTGATGAAACGAATGACTTTGGTTCATGTTTTTTTTCAGTAAGCAGAGTAAGAAACTTGATCTGTTGTCATTTCAAACAGCTAGAACCAAAATTCTCCTGCCACGAAATCTCGGATCGGAAATTGTAGCTATGGCTTAATCACCTCAAAAATGAAATTTAATTCGCTGCAAAGGAATTGAGCCTAAATTCATTAAATGACTTAATATTATTTACAGAGCCAATAATAATAACAGAGATGTACACCATAAACAACATTATTATGTTGATAATATAATACGAATAAAATAAGCTAGAATCTATCGCTAAAAATCTTTAAATTTGCTTCCGTTAAACATGAACACATGGACACGAACTCGTGACATGTTAGGCTCAACCTTCGAGATGCGGGAATAAACCTAATAAAATTGCTGTCAAAGTCGAGCGATTTAATTCTTTCGCAGTTTTGGACATTTTTATGAAAATTTCTTCGGAAGCCGTACCTGCCGTCAGGGTGAAATATTGAATCAAAGAGCCTTCATTCGCGTATAGACGTTTTCCGCGACCCGCCTATGACGTCCTTTGACGTCATCGCTATTGACTGTAAGAACGAACGGTCAACAAACGAACGGCCTTGCTCCTTTTATTTTATACTGCGATACTCCACTTTTCCAGAGACAAAGGAAGACCAGAAAAAACAGGCAGGGATCTGTCCTTCACGCTATACAGGGGAAAACTCAATTTTCCGATACGCTCAAAATTATGGCAGGGTGGAAAGATGGAAAAACGTCGAGGTGGGACTAATATTAATGTGATATTAAAAGGGCCATGTGCCCCAGTTTTAAAACTCTATTCCCATAAAAAGCACTGAAAATAGGTGGTTCCTGGTAGGGTCTAGGTGTCCCAAAAGGTCAAAAGCAAACTTGATTCGCCGCATCAAAAATGTATGTAACTACATCAAGATTCAACCGAGTAATTAAAAAAGCGAAGACAGGACAGTAATATTTCAATATTTTGAACTAAAACCAGCCGTTTTGGGAAGAGTTTTTTCTTTCCAGTACATATACATACACTCTTTTTCTGTAAGGACATGTCGAATAAATTTTTAGTGTAAATTGTTAGATAATATAATGGAAGGCAGTCTTTACCGAAAATACTTAACTATGACTATAAACGATAAGTTTGGCTATTAAGGCAACACACACAATCCTCACATGGAGCGGGAATTAATTAAACCGAACATAGACCCACGCGGACCATGAAATTGCCCCTTTGGGTGCAATACGATCTCGATAGGTATTTTTCCTTGCAAAAACTCTGAATCGATTATCTAAGCGTAAGAAAGCGTGTTAAATTAAAAATTTGGCATTAAAATTACTGGCACTTGAATAAATTTGGTTCTTTATGATAGTAGATTCCTTCGTAAAGAAACAACGATATTGAATTTATTCTTTATCGATCAATTATTCTCTGAGGCTACACATTATCTTGAACGTGAATTTACAAAAGCGATCCCGGATTCTGTTCCCGGTGGGGACTCACGTGCAAATGATCTTAGCTGTCGAAGCTCTTTTAACAATACTACTACTACTATGAATTTGTCTATCCCGTGAGCGATGTTATCTTGCGTTAGTCAGGCCTCACCTGGAATATGCATGTAGTGTATGCAGAAAAGTGTTGCACTCTGGAATTAGAAAAAGTACAGCGAAATGCGATACGTTTTGTAAAGAATTGTTACGACAAGTCAGTGAGTGTTACGCAAATGCTTCAGGACTTCAGGATGGCAATCTTTAGAAGACTGAAGGCTTAAACACAGGATAAATCTACTTAATAAATTTAGAGAAAGCACGTACACAGATGATGAAGCTGACATAATGTGTCCCCCATGTTACATAGGCCGTTCTAATACTGCGAGGAAAACCAGAGAAATAGATGCTAGAACAAGTCGTTTCAAAAATTCATTTTTTCTGTGTACGATACGCGAAAGCAATCGATTAGTGAAGTAGACTCATGGTGCACCCCCTGCCATACGCCAAAAGGCGGCTTGCATGGTACTTATGTAGATTTAGATGAATTTACAGGAAAAATAAATTCAGGAGACAGAAGGAAAGAAATAAAGATCAGGAGAATGTAATTCCGTCCTTGACGTAAGCTGGATTCTTAAATTTTAAGCTACGAATAAAAGGAAAAGAAAACACTATCTCCAAATTGAGTTTTGAGAATTAGAGCAACACTGGAAAAAATCTCGGAAAGTAGTGACACAATCAGATAGCAATTCAGCTAAGTACGATTACTGCAGGATGTAGCTATCCCGGAAGCTAATGTTAGAAAACCCCCTCCGTACATGAATTAAAATGATGATTTTATGTGATCTAATTCGAGATGATGCTATTTGGAAAAGAAGTCTGAAATACTTAAGATAGTTACTCACCGCAAGAGACAAGACCAATATTCTATGCATAGTGCTTCATTATGCTTACCTGAAAATAAAAAAAAAAATGAAAATCAGCGTTGCGCCAAATGTATAATTAGAAATTACATAATAGTCATTATCTACACAATCTGAACATTCATTGAAATCGATTAAGATATCTATTTTGAGCTCCATTTACATCAAAACATTTAAGAATCATAGCAATAAAATTTTAAGATGTATAAAAGTTTCTAAACGAGGAAAACTGTATCAGTGGTATATTTTATTCATTGACTAGTAAACGCCCCCGTCAAGCATGACGGGACTTAATTTAGTTTAAAAATATATCTATTATCGTATATATCTGGTCCTCATAACCACAAAAAAGTTCTGCGGTAAGATCATAATAACTCAATATATTTCTTAACAATATTTATAATATTTATTCTGCTGTTTTCAAGTCATGAAAGCATACTACTTTACGTAAATTTCGCCGATTCTGAGATAAATAGAGGGACGGACAGACATTTGCTTTTGACATATATAATACTTTAATATATGTACAGACCAAAAACGAGAAACACTCCATGGTAAAATAAGACAAATCAAAATTTGTTTGCTGTTGTCTCATCTACCCCAAAAAATAATTCTCGGAATAGTTGAAAAACCTTTTTAGAAGCCATTTGACCTAAATTTAGCTATTCGAAAAAAATTACAAGTTTTAGCGAAAAGATAAAGCAAACAACGGATACATTTCACGATGCTGAAAACAGTGAGACAATTACTATCCTTTCATCCAAACCGTCACCGGTTGTTTTTTTCAGCAGGCAAGTGCCATTACAACTGCAATCGTTTTTAATTGTGATTCTTTTAGAATCCTATTTTTATTAACTCTTAACTGTTTGAATGTTTTAAATCATAACATAATGCTCAGCAGATTAGTCTAATTATATGAGAGGAGAAAAATTTCGGGAAATTTGGGTTCTGACTTAATAAAAAATTATAAAAACTATTGGATTAATGAATTTATTATTGAATTATGATTGTTAAATTGGCATAAAAGCAACAATCGAGTTAGAAAATAACGTCTAATAGGAAACAAAATGAAATTAAAATGAATGATCAGCATGGTTTTCCAGAACTGAGCCGTATTTCCGAAGAGCATATTGGGTATATCAACCTAATTCGATAGAAGCTTCAGCATTCGATTGCTGGTATTGCGAATTTAATTTTATCTCTCGCTCTCTTATTCCTTCCGCGAACGTTTTAACGCTTTGAATATTTTATTTTTCCCCGTGCACTGGCCTTACCGAAGAGACGGAGTTGTGAATTTTTTTCTCAACCGTCCATTCATTTCAGTTGACTCTTCAATGCGAGTCTAGGGCAGCAGAGGAAAGGGACCGAGAAATGGATAAATAAATCGTAGGCAGAGAAGTAGTAAATGGGATTTTTATTTCGAGATTTAAAGGGTATCCACGGTGGAGGGAATGAGAAGATAGGGTTCAAGAAGTGTAGTTGTGAATCAACATTGCGTTACAGCATTATTTCTTACACAGCGTTTTTATTCCGTTTTTACTTCGCCGCATGTCAAAAACATCCCTTCTTGGTACGTCTGGATACCAATTAATAACAATAAAAAATTAGAGAGAAACCCTACTAATTTCATTGAAAATTTTTACGATACAATAAAATATTTTGCAGTACAAACATATGCTGCGTTTACTTGTTCATGAAAATGATGGAAATCAAGCAGAATACAAAGAGTTATGAACCTCGCTATGATGTTAGCTGGGTCATTGAGTGCGCGAAACTCTAAAGTAAAGAAACGATTAGGGGGGAAAGAAATGCAGAAGTTGCATTTAATGTAGAAATAACGTGTAAGAAATGAGAAATAACTAGGAAAAAGGCAGTGCATATCATAACTTTAAGTCCCAATGTAAGTAGTAAACGTAAATATGTAGCGGTATGAAAATAATTGATGGAAATAAACACCACAAACTAAACATTGTTTCCATAAAAATGATTTTAAGTAGGTAAGAAGGGCTGAGACAGGAAAATTAGAGCTTAACTGAATTATACAATTCAGAAGAATCATCTTTTGGGGAATGATAAAATAGGACACACGAAGACATCAACGAATTAAGATGGCATGTAGTGGTTTATTCTAAAAATCACAAGGATCAGATCCAATTAATTATATATTATTCAATTAAGAATTAAGATGGTATAGAACGATTCATTTATTCTATAAAAAACACTCAGCTCAGAAAAATTAAAGTCGTACACGTCAACTACATCCTGTTTAAAATAAAAATAAAATCAGAAAATGTCGACGAAGAAACAAAAATGAAAAAGTGAATTACAAAAGCAGATAATAAAAATTTGGGATTCCTGGTAGCTGTTGTATTTTGCGAAAAACATTATGCCTTTAATTCCGAAACTTGGAGAAAATGAACCTCCATGCATTAGAAAGACAACGGAAACAAAATATGTATATTTCGCCTCATTTAACAAAAGGGGATGAGCTTCGTTCTCGAACGAAAGATAATGGAAAATAACATTTAAGTTTCTTAATTCGCAGGAACGACTACCAAGGGGAAAATCTAAAAAACATACTCGAAAAGAAGAAAACTCATCCAATTATTTCGTCGTCAAGGAGAGCTTGGCGAGCAGCGGAATTTCTCTATTCGAGATTTTCATGAATCTCACGAGTTTGTTGCTTTTTCTTATTTTATTCCAAAAATAATAAGTTTTCATGCAAACGTAAAGGATAATAGTTACAATCACCATTATTTAGAAAGCGAATTTGACTTTCTGTACACATTAACATAAAAAGGTAAGACTCGCAACAAAATAATAACATTGGCGAAAAGGGCACTTTAAGAAATTATAAATTACTACGTGAAAATATACGTTAGATACGACGAGCTTCACTGGTTGTTTTGAAAAGAGAGTACATTTAAAAAATTCCAATCCGTAATCAATAAAAGTAAGCGAACGGAATGTAAAGGAACTCTATGCGTAGTTTTTCGGGACGGATTGCTGTCCGCATAAAAACGGGTATATTACATTATTTATTTGAATCTTGCGACGAAGTTGGTAAGGAGAAATTTAAAGACTTAGAAAAAGAGGAGAACATGATTGCAATTTGAGATGAGACAATGACGGAGAAACTTAACTACTATTTGGGAAAAATTAATGGATGAAAATATGAAAGCCTAGGAAAACTACTTTAATTGCATAGTATCATTATATTCACCGAAATGCACGTACAATCTTCCACTACCGTAAAAGGTTAGTGGTATCCCAGATTAACGAACCCAGGTTTGGTGTATGGTGTCTGTAAATTATTCAGCCCGAAGGCCAGTTGGGATGTCATCCCCTCTACCATCAGTTACGAATGGCTAGGGAAATGAGGCTTACTAGGCAAGATGAGGAGTGAGGTAGTTTCCCCTTGTTTTCCCACTGAGTCAGAATGCTTTAAGCAGAATAAGCTCACGTTAGTTAAGCACTATGAATCTACGAGTAACACTCTTCGTAACATTGCATGAAGAGAATCCTTAATTAATTATATTAATCAGCATAACTCATACCTCAGTAGCTTTCATATCAACCATCACAGCCATCAACAAAACTGATTGTGAGACAAAAGTATATAAGTATACCTTTTTCTTTGTCCCGTACCAAAACACAAATGATAAATATTTCATTCGTCAAGATATGGTAGCAGGATCATGTGTATTCACTAAGCAGTAAATTCACATAAGACCAGTGAACACTTTTCAAAATACTCGCACCTTTTCTAACTTTATGCTGTACCAGCGGTTGCTTATGCATTTCCTGATGGTGTTCTGCTACGAAATCTGGGGTTACATCTACAATCACTGCTCACCACCATCACGTTGTCTCCATCAAAATCTCATTTTATCATTCCCAATTCGGTTTAAATCCAATACCCTGCTTTATCCCTCCCCAAAGACCTCTTCCAACGCAACCTTTTCCAGTCCGAACATTTGATAGCGGCAGCATAATTTTATCTTGTTTCTCCAAAGCCGTTCTGAATATTCGGAGAAATCGAGAGTACACCAGAGTTTGTGAGTCCTCGATTCGGAATGGTGGAATTCCGCCGCAAACGAATGTGAGCCCGAAAGAAATAAAAAATGAGAGCAGGGTGTGTAAAGAGCAATGGGAACGAGGAGATGGAGTGCGATCCAGATATCCCGTCGGCAGCTCGCGACTCTCGTGGCGATCCCCAGTTGACCTTTGAACTCTCCCTCGAATTTCCGGGAGGAGCCCTTCGTCGCATTCCCCTCGATATATAATCGCTTGTGGGAATCCAATGGGGGAATATCGAGGAAAATACGAATTTTGAATTGACGAAAGGACATCGGAGCAGCGGACAAATTACTTTTTCATGATCGGATGAAATGTAAAGGCGACGATGAAATTCGGAGATAAAATCTTTCCGCGAGTTCCTGCTGTCGACCTTCCAAGCAACAGAGCCAATACTAACACACTGGAGCTTGTAATAGGGAATCGGACATTATTTAGTCGCATAGAAGCAAATGCTCAAGATCGTAACGCAATTCATTGAATTATCGTTCACCATTCTTTGATGGAACTCCAGAGCGTAATGCCACAAAAAATAATATCAAACGATGTTTTAAAACAATGGCTTCAGTGTAGATGGAAGGGCTTGAATATATATCTGCAGAATCTACTTGGATAATCATTTCTGAAACATGCCGTTGATATCATACAGTCGCATTCAAAAGCTAAGCAGCAAAAATCGATATCAATAGGCAAGAATAATGTTAATACAATAAAATAATTTTGTGGATTATTTCATGAATTTAACAAAACCTTTCAACCTTTAATTTCAATTTATGATTTGATATATTTCTCAAATTTGAGGTTACTTTTAACAATAAGGAAAGCCGAAACATTTTACAGAGCGAAACAGCGCAACACTTGCGGTGTATATGTTTCTGATATTCTTCATAGGACGTATAGATGATGACTAAGAGAAATCGTATTGGTGTGCCGTAGGATAAGATTTAACATCATTCAGTACTGGAAATAAGGAACAAAAATGCGCACTTAAGATAAGAAATGTGAATCAATAGTGATTTTAATTATCTTTTGTTGTGTAACTCTTCCCGTAGCGCCAGGTTTGATTCTCGATGAAAGCCTACTAAGTATCAACAGTCTTCAACTGGGAATAAAATTAAATAAATACTTACATATATGAAGAGAAAATAAGGATAAATCGATTCATCACTAGAAGTTAGATAACATTAATTTCAAAGCGAGAAAATGGAAAGAAAGTGAAAGGTTTCGATGGAAAAAATTAACAAGCTGACCACGATAAAAGACCTTCCTTTTCAGAAAAGAGTTCCTTTTTAGGTCTAAAAGCATATCCGCAACCGCAGATATAACTGTCACCGACGAAAACAAAACAATATGAGGTACTATTTTAAGCGTCTATAGCGTGACGTGAAAACGGAACGGACTGTCTAAATAGGCAAATTGATCAAAAGATTTAAGAGTCCAAGAGGCATCAAGTATCCTAAACATTTCAGCAGACGAAATTCATGAGATACTTCAAAGTCTTTTAAAGCGTTATGGTCTTCGTGATACACGATACCATCGCGAAACTACAGGCATTTGTTTCGACAAGGCGACGCGGAAGATTTATTAACGCGACGTAAAAATATTCCCTTATCTAAAAGGTTAATAGCCTAAAGAGCGCCACGCCCCAACACTCTTTGTTCGCCCTTATCAAATGACAAAAGGAAATAATTCTCGCCGCGAAATTAAAAGCGACAAAAAATGTCTATTTAAAATCACAAAGAGTCCATAAGAAAAACGACCTGGCTGAATGAGAGGGATAAATGAAGCAACAGACTCAAAATCTGTACCTAAATATAGCTCGTATAAGTATGTATATGAAACAGATGAATAAGCTCATAAAGCTATTCAACGCAAAGTTCTATTCACTGGATTTACCTCCGAGAATTCTTTCAAAACTTTTAAACCTACTATTCGGTACATCATTTTTGGCCAGTTTGAGCATTTAAATTTTAAAAAGCCCTGTGGGTCAATCTCATTACATTCCGTATTATATAAAACCGTGATAGGGAAGCCTTCACTGAAAGAATTAAACAGTAGACTCCGGAAGCCGGATTATTTAGGAAGGAATGATCATAATCATAAAGTTGGTACTCTAAAACAAAAGTAGCTTTCAAAGTGATTGCGTGTTTGACTCAAAATTGTTACGAGGACCAAAAGTAGAAAGTAAGGCTCCCTTTCAATTAAATTCGTACCCTCAAAAATTGACTGACAAACACTTCTAAAATTAGGACCCCCCTTGATGGATGGGCTAGCATTCCATCACTATTAGCAAGATCTGCGAGAGGCAGATCTAGAAGGGAAATAACGAAAAGGATTGGGAAAAAGGCAATGAAAAGTAATGAAGGATTAATAGACGCGGGAGGAAAAAAGGTGACCGAAACTGTCGGGGAAAAGAGAGAATCGCTTAAATAAATTGCTCTCGGGTGATGATTGATGGCGAGACGAAATGTCACCATCTCCCACGACTGCCTGGGAGTTGGGCGTAGGTGGTGGCCCTAAATGAATGCTCCTCAACCTCATAATGGCTTTCCGAAAATAGTTTCTGAAAAGTATAACCGCGGAAGCGAGAGCCTTACCATCTTTGGTGTCCCGTAAGATTAGAAAAATACGAAAGGTTGAAAGGTTATTTGACGGAAGAAGGATAGAACGAACAAAATTTTCGATGCAAAAAATCAGAGTGGGAAAAACCGAAAGGGTGTTAAAATTGCTTTTTGGGACGAAATTACGATGGATTTTCACGGTCGTCTAAAAATCAGCATCCCTCATCTTTCTTTCAACAGGATTTTGAACACAAAAAATACAATTTTTGGCTACGATAAAATGGATATTTTTGCGCTGTTTCACCTGGAAAATTAGGCTACGGAGTAAAATATAAAGTCATTAGAGAAAGGAAATTCGTCCTCGATAACATCGCCGATCACGCTTCGCTGTCATAGCCTAGCGAGCGTAAACTTTTTAACGAAGATGTTTTATTTCACTATCTTTGAGATTTAAGTCCGCGATTCTAATGGCACTCGTCAATTATATTTAATCAATTTAATTTCCAGTTTTATTCCTCCGCCTTTTGAGGTCGCTGCTACACGTTTTCGACGTCACTATCTTTGGGGAAGGGTAACCTAGCAGATGCAAACCAACATGAGAATGGATGAGAATCGCCTCGATTCCAAGCGGGAATAGAAACTGGGGCTTCTTCCCACTAGGCTTGCCAGGTCCTCAATGAAGTTAAACCAATACATCAAAGCGTTACCGCCAATATAAGTATTATCACCTCCTTTGTGAAACACATGGTTGCATAATCACAGAACTTTTCGCTATTAAAACACTATTTATGCCACTTAAACACTATTTATGCCGCCTCTAACGAATAACTCAGCTAAACCAAATTCCACCTTTAAGTGGACAGATGATATAATCAGAAAGTTAAACCGAACGGTGGATCTTTTAGCTGTCATAAGCAAATCGCCGGAGTTTGTTGGCCTTTCGCGAGCATCGCACTCGTAATCAGCGCCGCGCTCATCAATCCGTGGAAAGATAAGCCTGCGTTGTGACGCAGGTGAATCAAAAACTCCGTGACATTCCTGTGAGTGCAGGAGAAGGTTGGTGACTCCGAGAGAATACGCCGAGGAGCGCGGCTGATGCTTATCGAAAGGAATTGAACGAACGGTAAGAGAGGGAGAAGGGGTCAGCAGAAGGTTCGGAGATGGATTACAACCACAGGAAATAGTCGAGGAAGCAGCAACACTGATTCAAATCGAAATTTACTGGGAAAGGATAGCAAATTTAGTGGAACAAATCAAAATGACTTTCGACCAATATCGCGACAATGATTTCAAGAAAGAAGCCCGCAAAAGCATCGGAGATACTGAAAACTTGAGGAATAGATGGCGGACTACTTTCATGTTTAAATAATAAATAAAATACTGAAATTGTGTTACAAGGATAAAGTAAGAATATGAAAAATTAACAATTAATCACACGATGATCTAAGGCAAGAATAAACCAGCAATATATAAGATAAAGGCATCCGTTATGTTCTATCAATATGTGTTAGAGCTGCAACCGATGGAATATAAATAAAACTATACAATTTTAATCAGACGTAAAGCAAAAGTCAAGTTCTCCCATTTACGGCAACAGCAGTCCTAACGAACCGAAATCGAGGTTTACAGATCATCCTTTACCTTCAGCATTCTAGCCTACAAATATGAGTTCCAGCCTCGGATGATCGATTTTTCTTAATTACCAATCAAGACATTCTTCCATTCCATAACTACTCTTTTCATCTCTCGTGTAATTGTTCAATAAATTGATGCTTGTGGGGATCCGAAAAATGAATAAGAAATAAATAAAAAGATCAGAACTTCGTACTTTCCACAACTAATTCCTAATACGACCGGTTTCGTCCATACAGCCAATGGCTGAAACCGGTCGCATTAAAAATTAGTTCTGGAAAGTACGAAGCCCTGATATTTTTATTTAGTCATGGCTTTGCACCAGATATTGTCCAATCACGTTGAGAATAAAAAATATTTCAATAAAAAAGCAAAATCTTAAGCCTATAATTGTCACTATAACTTAGATAATGGCTATAACTATAACTTAGATAATGTTTGGCACCCCATTCGAACGAGAATTTTTATTACGTCAAATATAGCACTGTTGCGACTAAAGGTTTACCATCCCTTATCTAGGAGGTAACTTCGTAAAGAGACAGTACAGGGACAGGAAATAAAGTGAGTCACGTGGGAGCTGCTTTGTAGTTTGGAAGCGAGGAGGTATGCCTTCAAGAGGAGCACCAGCGGGCGGAAGCTGCTTCCAAACGGACGAGAATTTTGCCCCCCCCCCCCACAGGCCAATAAATGTTTCTACCCTTCAGTCATCTTGCCATCGACATTGGCAAGTGCTTGGGGGCGTACGGCGTGCATTCTTCGTCCTAACTCAGATACAGGCGAATTCATCCCAGTACACGCACGAAGAGAAGATAGAACCATCAGTGTACAAAATAACATTGAGAAGTCCAAATATACCCTAAATACTGCCTGCATGTCGTAAGACTAAAGGTATTAATTTCTTCGAGATAGGATACCCATTTTTTATTAATATATTTTATATTTCTCTTACTGTCAACAGCTGCTTCCTTATATTCTATCATAGGATATAAAATTCAGAATGCGAAGTAAGTGAAAAAAATTCCAGGCTAATAATAACTTCAGGTCTCAGTTGAAATCTGTTTGAGTTATCAAATATTCTATAGATAAACATATCTATATGGACCCTTCTCTGGACTACAACCTTGTCGTGGTGGAAGGGCTTGCGTGTTCCTATGACCTAGAGAGCGTAACTGGCGGGAACTATGTTCCTGGTAGGGTCACCCATGCCAGGATGGTCAATAGGTAGGGGCCTGACGAAAGGTAGTCCACGCAGTGTCTGTACCTCAGTGAGGCGGCTGCAAAGGCGTCTGTACCCCAGTGGGGCGGCCATTATGGGTGATGGTGGTGTCACGTTAAGAGAAAGGTTGAGGAAGGCAACGGGAAACCACCTCGACTACCACACTTATCCCAAGCAATCATGATGTGCCAATATAAGAATATTGTAAGTGGCGTAAGCGGGACTCAACCCTCTACGGGGAGTGTCGTGCCCGGCAGTGATAGGAGTAAGGCTATCTCGGTCGTCATTCCACGAAACCCTTACCCAGGAAACGACAAGAAAAGAAGAGAGAAGATGGCCAAGGAAACAAGGGTGGGAACCTGGAATGTTAGGACAATGCTTAGGAAAGGAAAGTTGGAAAATGTAAAGGTAGAAATGAAGAGGTCCAACATTAACATACTAGGGCTATGTGAAGTGCGATGGAAGGATGGGGGTGATTTCTGGAGTGATGATGTCAGAGTAATTTTCAGTGGGGGAAATTCTAGCCAGAGGGGAGTTGCGGTAGTGCTAGACAAGAAAGCGGGAAAAGCCGTGATAGCTACAGAGCTAATAAGCGACCGGGTTATGTCAGTAGAAATAAAGGCTGAGCCAGTAAACACGGTGATAGTTCAGGTGTACTTGCCCACTAGCGAACATAGTGATGATGAAGTAGAACTTGTTTATGAACAAATAGAAGAAGTAATGGGAAGGGTTAGAGGCAATAAAAACCTAATTGTAATGGGGGACTGGAATGCAGTAGTTGGGCAAGGCAAAGATGGAGAAGAAGTGGGAGGGTTCGGACTAGGAAATAGAAACGAAAGGGGACAGAAATTAGTAGACTTTTGTAAGAGGAATAACCTCTGTATCACAAACACACTTTTTCAGCACCATAATAGAAGGAGGTACACATGGAAAAAGCCAGGAGATACGGATAGGTACCAAATTGATTACATTTTGGTAAGAAAAAGGTTTAGAAATAGTGTTAAAAATTCAAAGAGTTACCCTGGTGCTGATGTTGACTCAGACCATAACCTGGTCATGATGAAAACCGAGCTAAAGTTTAAAAAGATATTTCGAGCAAAAATTACACCAAAATGGAACCTTGAAGCCCTTAAAAATGGGAAAGCGAGAGAGTTCCAAGAGTCAGTCAGTAAGGCCTTAGAGGATAATGGGAGGGAACTTACTATAGACGGAGAATGGGAAAAGATTAAAAACAGTATCAAGGATAGTGCGCAAGTAACTATTGGAAGGGTCAAACAAAACAAAATTAGGAAACCATGGGTGACGGTAGAAATGATAAATAAAATGGAGGAAAGAAGGAAATGGAAAAGGGTTAACACAGAACAAGGACGTAGAATGTATAGGGCTCTCAACAACGAACTGAGAAGGGAAACAAATAGGGCGAGGGAACAGTGGTGGAAGGGACAATGTAACGAAATAGAAAAGCTGGACGAAAGTGGGAGGGTCGATTTAATGTATAGAAAGGTGAAACAGTTAACGGGAAATAAAACACGAAACAGAACAACCACAATAAAAGATAATAATGGTAAAGTTATACGAGATCCAGCCAGCATAAGGGAAAGGTGGAAAGAATATGTCGAGGAACTATATGGGAAGGACATGAAGCCAACAAACATAATGTTAGAAAGTGAACAAGAAGTGGAGGATGATGATGTTGGACCTGGGATATTAGATAGTGAAATTGATAGGGCCTTGCGTGATATGAAAGGAAACAAAGCAACGGGCATTGACGAGATACCAGTTGAGCTACTTAAAAACCTGAGGGGAAAGGGTAAGAGGAAATTCTATAATTTATGTAGAAAAATTTATGATGAAGGGGAATGGCCAGAGGATTTTACTAAGACAATCCTGATTCCTTTGCAGAAAAAGAATAATGCTTCTGAGTGTAGGGATTATCGTACAATCAGTTTAATATCTCACGCGGCAAAGGTTATTCTAAGAGTATTGAATAGAAGAATTGAAGGAAAAATTAAGGAACAAATAGGAGAAGACCAGTTCGGATTTCAGAAAGGGAAAGGAACGAGGGATGCAATCGGGGTAATGAGGGTGCTAGTAGAACGAAGCCTGGAATTTAAAAAGGATATATGTGCATGTTTTGTCGATTTTGAAAAGGCTTTCGATAGAGTTCAATGGCCAAAATTAATGGGAATTTTAAAGAAAATTGGGTTGGACTGGAAAGATAGGCGTTTGGTGCAAAATTTGTACTTAAATCAAACAGCGCGAGTTAGAATAACTGAAGGAGAGTCGGAATGGGCAGAGTTAGGGAGAGGGGTAAGACAAGGATGCCCATTATCACCATCGCTTTTTAATATATATGCAGAGGAAATGGTGAATGAAGCTTGGGAAGAAATAAGCAAGGGAGTGATAGTTGGAGGGAAAGTAGTAAAGTCAGTAAGATATGCAGACGATAAAGCTATTGTGTGCGATTCCGAAAGGGGTTTACAAATACTAGTAAATGCACTAAACGATAAGGCAAGGGAATATGGAATGAAAATTAACGTAAGTAAAACTAAGGTAATGAGATTCACTAAGGGAAAGAAGGCTAAATTAACGATCAGGGTCGATGGGGAAAAACTAGAGCAGGTGGACAAATTCTCGTACTTGGGTAGTGTTCTATCTTGGGATGGGAGGTGTGGAGATGAGGTTCGAAAAAGAGTAGCATTGGCCAAGGAAGCTTTTATGAAGCGAAGGGAATTAATGACAAAGGGTCTCGATAAAGGAATCAGGAAAAGATTGGTAAAATCCTTGATATGGAGTGTTTTGCTATATGGGTGTGAAACGTGGACCTTACGAAAAGAGGACATCAAAAGATTGGAGGCATTTGAGATGTGGGTGTGGCGTAGAATGGAGAAGGTAAGCTGGGTGGATAGAAAAACAAACATAGAGGTGCTAGAAATGGTTGGGGAGGAAAGGGTTTTAATTGAAGTAATTAAGCGTCGACAAAAGAAATGGGTGGGTCAGATATTGAGAGGAGAGGGATTGCTGAAGAATGTAATAGAGGGTAGAATGCAAGGGAAGAGACAGAGGGGAAGGCAAAGGCAAAAGATGTTAGATGACATAAAGGATGGGGTTAGTTACCACGTAGCGAAAGAAAGGGCTATGAATAGGGAATATTAGGGCACATGGACCTACCGAAAGGTAGAGCACTTATGTGTGTATCTATATGGAATAATGAAAACGATCGACTCTACTAAGTACTCTGTAGTGTATATTTAATTAAGATGAGAAGGAACATATTCAATACATAGAAAAGAGATACTTGAACAAACTGGATGGTTTCGGCCTTCACTTGGTGGAATTTCATGGTAACTACACATATTAACAAAGAATTATTTGAAATTACTGCTTGATTTTTGGTGGTATTGGAGTACTCCTTTATTTAACGTTAATGTTGCCATCAGTGGTCCGCCTACTTCTATTTAACGTTAAAGAATTATTTATTTATATTATCCACAAGATTTAAATAAAGGGACCCAGGTTTCGATACGTATCCTGAAGGCCTGACGATGAAACGCATCGATATCTAGGTCGCGTTTGTAATCTTGTGGATAGCATAAATAATTCTTCGTTAACCAGAGTGTATGTATTAAGAGTTATTTTATCAATTCAATGGATGAAACAAGAGAGTTTACAGAAAACTGATGTTTAAAAATAAACGGATGTCAATCAGAAATTTTGGAACAAAATATACCCCAGATTTTGGAGTAAGCTTGATGGAATAATTGATTCAGAAAAAGATTTGATCATAAAGTGAGAACCTTTTTATTGAAGTGAAATAAAAGATTTCAACCACTAAAAAGGGTCATGAAATTCGTTAAATTTCAACGAGAATTCGATCCTATTGATTAATCGAATAATTCAACTAAAGCAACGACGTTGAGAGCACGGTAAAACTTATGTGAATTTCTACATCGGAAACCACTAAAAACCTGTTTTCGACGCAATGCCGTATTTTGCAAGGAGCATCACTGATTTAAGTTTTTAAAAATGGCGAGTAAAAGAGAATTATGCAAGGAAAAGAGAAGAGAAAGCAACCAGAGAGAGAAGACCAAAAACAGGAAGTATAAGATGCATAATATCCGATCAGGAATGAGATTATTAAAGATTATTGAAGATGGAGAATTTATCCTCCTGAAGGTATGGATTAAATCTAAGTAAACATCTATTATTTACGATAGGTATATCACGGAGCGTTGTGAGCCAATCGGAAGAGTAAACTTCCAATCCAATCGCAGTGATCACTGAACACTGATAAATGCGCACGAGAGATTAGATGTATCTGATTTCTGTGCACATCTCCAAATTGAATTGAGGTATGATTACGAAACCGGCTCGATTCAATGTTGGTGTCTCGCAAAGATTCAAAGATTCCTAGAATTTCAATCAGCAAATTTCTCGGTTGACGTACGGTTGAAAATACTCGAGAGGGAAACCCATCGCCACAATCAACATTTGAAAAAGAATAATTTATTTAATTGGCATTAATATACAACATGCATTAGCTTTACAACATACTAGGAAATAATCACTGTATTTATAAACGAGACGTATAAAGTATAAACGGACAGGAAAAAAAGCTGACAGGACCTGGACTTCACGATGGATTTTTGCATGTCTGTTGCACGGCATTTTGTGTAATAGCATCCTTATCCCTTCCTTACGTGAAATATATAATTTACGAGAAATAGCTTCTTTACCTACGACTATTGAAGTTCAATTATATTTCTTTCTACGATAATAAATATTTAACACACTTACTGTTCCGTTCTCATTGAGTATCTTTTCTATTTTCATCTCATGAGTAATTTGCGTTTCAAATTGTACGTTCAGCGTTCTTCGGTAAAATTAAAGTAAATACTTTACTGAAGATCCATTCTCCAACGCAATAACTGAAGCATTAACATTAATCTGATAATTAATTAAACTGCTTCTTTAGAAATCTATTAAAGTAGAGTTAGAGATAACGGATGGATAAGGGATGAAAACGTATTGCCGTTAAGTCGCGGATTCTCCGAGAATCGAGACAATGGAGAATTTCCTGCGATAGATTCTCGGATACCATCAATAGATCGGAGGAAAGGGATAAATAAGCATTTATCTTCCCTCTACCATCAAAGGCGCCGCGTTTAATCCCCTTCGCGAGCTAGAAGATGGAGGAGCACAAGAACGTATCGTTGGAGTCCTCTAAGGAGATAAGGATTTATGCAACAGGGAGCGACAGTCGGGTAAATATGGTCAAAGGTGAAGACAAGAATACTTAAAACCTCTAAATTACCAGATTAACATTCCGAAGAGGCTCAACGGGAAAAATATATACCCTAAGCGTGCATTATTAATCTGATTCGAGCTCTCTATAATATGAATAAAGAACAAGAATTGTAAAACAAGAAATAAAAGTTTAGCACTGCGTATATGTGCGACAGTAATTTCTCGGAAATGCGTCTTCAACGAAAATATTCTTCTGGAAAGATGAATTTCTTTTAAATAGAACAAAATCTCTAAGAGTATTGTCAAATATCTCTCGAATTAAGACTCCCACGATTGTCCAAGAAGAAACGGATTTTTCTTTCAAATTCAGCGTCTAATGATAAAGAAAGATGNTCAGAAACAGATTTCAAGCTAAAATCTTCAGGCCGCATCTTTTAAAAAAAACACCATCTTTCTAATTTCTCTCAATGCTGATTTAAGATTCTTAGTCTATTAATTAATAAAAGAGGTCTTGATACTTGAAAGGATTTCCGTTTCCCAGCGTTTCTCCAGTGGGCAAAACACATCCAAATAGAAGTCTTCTCTGCAGCCATGGAGTGATGGCGATAAAGTTATGAAAAATGTGTAACTCTTCACGGAAATTAAGTCGAGAAGTATCAGAAGTTTCAACTTTCTGGGGTTAGTGCTTTATCAGACATCTTGTAACTTGAAAGCACTGCGTATTAACATACGATAGCAAAAACGAATTAACCTAAAGACAGTAAGATAAAAGACGGACCAAGACTTAGCTTTCTACTCAGTAAAATTCTGATTGTTAATCACCACCAGGCTAATGATTTATCCGATTTATTTTCAAATAACTGTTAAAAAAGATCTTCACATGAATTATTCCTTCCCCTTTCAAACCCTTCTTTGCTCTCCCAGCTGGCATGGCGAAGATTCGACACAGGATACGAAAGTTTCATTGGGTTCTTCCCTGAAATGATCCAAACTACCTTAAAATTTTAAGCAGGTGAACTACTTACGAGGGAACGCTTTCTGCCCTGAATCTTAGAGACGAAGCCCTCACGATTTTGGGTCAAAACGATTAGAAACGTTGGTGGAAGGAGAAAAACCCTTCGCAATTCCAGAAGCACTCTTCTTGGCATTTTAATTAATGCAACGAGTAAGGAATGCTGAAAAGTGGAGAGAGATACACAAAACTCAGCCATAACTTAAACATTTTTTCGTCTTCTCCTAGAATTATCCTTCTATACCGATGGTTTAAGTATTACGACACTAGATAAACCGGATAGTGATGGTATCTGGTAAATTAAACAGGTTATGGATTGATTACTTTCTTCTTCTTCTTTCTTCTACCAGTTTCTCAAATAGCTTCGTGCCTTTATTTATGCCCCTTCTCTGGGCAGTTGATTTATTCTCTAGAGTTTAATGAAGACATTTAAATCTAAAATACAATAATCTGACGGGACGAACACTGCGATATATAAATTACTTTTTGACTAATGGAATTTTAGCGCACGCGAACTTACCGAGAAGTAGATGACTATCCTGTGTAGCAATCTGCATTACATAATCTACTACGTCCCGAGATACCCAAAATTTGATGAATAATTAGTGTTCATTAAAGATACAGAAATTAAATTTATAAAATAAAAGTTACTTTAGGGCTTATTAAAGAATGCAGACTCAAAAAATAAACAAGTTTACTTTTAAAATTAATATTAATGGTTAAAAAACTACGCTAAAGTTTCACAGAATTCGTGTAAGTCACAGCTGATTCCATCGGTATTTAAGTCTACGTTTTTATTAATCACTCAATTAATGGACAGAAAAAAATCTATTTTCCTCCGTCGCCATTAACAGATTATACGTGCTTAGTTTATAGCATTATCAAACTCATTCCCGTTCCTGCCGTATATGACTTATGATTTCATGAATTGTCCTAAACAGACGCTAATTTCGTATTGGCAATATTAGCTGTAATAGTTGCTTACTTGTACTACGAGAAACAGTTTGGTCGTCATAAATTCATACTTAATTTCTGAAAAAGCCAAAACTTGTACAACATGTTTTACAGTTCTTAATTTCTGATTTCAAATCGTTCCCAAATTTCACCAAGTGCGGTGGTCCGGAAGATATCGCGTGGGGGCGGGATTTCATAGCAATTTAGCAAATACCCCGAGTTTACTTTGAGCGCACGACTACCAAAACGTGCACAAGCCGAAATATTCATTTGAGCGATAAATAAGGGGTTTTCACTTCCGCCATGAAACAACTTGGAATACTTCAAGGGCTGATTTAATGAGGGAAGAAAATTAAGTGGTAGGAAGTAGCAATTCGTTTCCTTGGGAGAAAGGCTAACGTTAGCGTTTCGCGGTAATAAAGACGAGGGCGTAATTTAAGTTTGCGAATAAATTGTTCCTTTAGAAGGCACTGAAAAGAAGTAAATTTTAGGTCTCTTGTTGATCTAAACAATGAAATGAAGAGGAACCCTCGGTTTGTTTAAAAATGTAACAAGAACGGTAGATTTATTTTGTGATGACTAAACATTTATTGAGCAAAATAAAAACCGATGAGCGAATTTTAGGGAATAATTCACTGTTCTGCAAGTTCTGTGGCACCGGACCCTCACCGTTTGTAATAAATTGAAAGTAGTATGTTAGCAGAGAAAAGTTTTGAGCACTGTTTAATGTTAAGACCAATTATGTTTAAATGGACAAAAACTCAAACATTTATTTTATTTAACAATTTAATTAAACTCACAGAAGGAAAGTTAATTAACTCAACCAAAGCCAATGACTCACCCGTAGGGGACAGCCTTTTTTCCAATTTCAAATAATTAGATACACGTTATACAGCTTCTTCTCTAAGTCAACTTCTTAGTCTTTCCGTAAATGGGGGAATTTAGCTAAATAACTTTAAGCATTTTGCGCATTTTTACCGTGCATAAATACAGAACTTGCGCGAGTTCTTATTCAGTATCGATTGATAGCTTAAATTCAAGTGCATGAGGTGCGTTCAAGTTCTGAGGTCTCTTTAAAAGTACTAGCCCCAGAAACTTGAAACTTCTGTTATTTCTCGACGTAATCTCCTTGAAAACTTAAATATTTCTCACAACATTGTCGCGAGAATTCCATAGCTGCTGAGAAAACTTCTTTAGTGGCGCTTTTTGTCCTCTGGAAAATTGCTGGGAATTCCAGCTCTACGGTATCAACATTTTTATGCACGTTAAGATTCCGCAATCTACGTTGCAATTTCAGAAACAGATTTCAAGCTAAAATCTTCAGGCCGCATCTTTTAAAAAAAACACCATCTTTCTAATTTCTCTCAATGCTGATTTAAGATTCTTAGTCTATTAATTAATAAAAGAGGTCTTGATACTTGAAAGGATTTCCGTTTCCCAGCGTTTCTCCAGTGGGCAAAACACATCCAAATAGAAGTCTTCTCTGCAGCCATGGAGTGATGGCGATAAAGTTATGAAAAATGTGTAACTCTTCACGGAAATTAAGTCGAGAAGTATCAGAAGTTTCAACTTTCTGGGGTTAGTGCTTTATCAGACATCTTGTAACTTGAAAGCACTGCGTATTAACATACGATAGCAAAAACGAATTAACCTAAAGACAGTAAGATAAAAGACGGACCAAGACTTAGCTTTCTACTCAGTAAAATTCTGATTGTTAATCACCACCAGGCTAATGATTTATCCGATTTATTTTCAAATAACTGTTAAAAAAGATCTTCACATGAATTATTCCTTCCCCTTTCAAACCCTTCTTTGCTCTCCCAGCTGGCATGGCGAAGATTCGACACAGGATACGAAAGTTTCATTGGGTTCTTCCCTGAAATGATCCAAACTACCTTAAAATTTTAAGCAGGTGAACTACTTACGAGGGAACGCTTTCTGCCCTGAATCTTAGAGACGAAGCCCTCACGATTTTGGGTCAAAACGATTAGAAACGTTGGTGGAAGGAGAAAAACCCTTCGCAATTCCAGAAGCACTCTTCTTGGCATTTTAATTAATGCAACGAGTAAGGAATGCTGAAAAGTGGAGAGAGATACACAAAACTCAGCCATAACTTAAACATTTTTTCGTCTTCTCCTAGAATTATCCTTCTATACCGATGGTTTAAGTATTACGACACTAGATAAACCGGATAGTGATGGTATCTGGTAAATTAAACAGGTTATGGATTGATTACTTTCTTCTTCTTCTTTCTTCTACCAGTTTCTCAAATAGCTTCGTGCCTTTATTTATGCCCCTTCTCTGGGCAGTTGATTTATTCTCTAGAGTTTAATGAAGACATTTAAATCTAAAATACAATAATCTGACGGGACGAACACTGCGATATATAAATTACTTTTTGACTAATGGAATTTTAGCGCACGCGAACTTACCGAGAAGTAGATGACTATCCTGTGTAGCAATCTGCATTACATAATCTACTACGTCCCGAGATACCCAAAATTTGATGAATAATTAGTGTTCATTAAAGATACAGAAATTAAATTTATAAAATAAAAGTTACTTTAGGGCTTTCGACTGTCCTCATAAAGAGTTCCTGCAGCTCGAAAAACATTTGAAACGTTTGAAAGTTTTAATATTTTAGTGATATATAACCTATGAAAAAGGTACATCCAAACTTTCCCAGCTCATTTATTTTGTGCTTTATTTATTATACATGATTAATTTACAATATTCTTTTATATCGTACACCGAAACCACTTCTTCGTCAATATCATCGTACTGCTAATGAAAGTTGTGCTCTATTTCGTTCGTTGAATGAAGAATAGATTTTTCAAAAATTTTCCATTCAAGTAATAAGATTTCATCGACTTCATAAAGGTAAGCCAAAACAAAGCAGCCAGAGGACAGCATGGTTTCCGATGGATCTTAATTTTAGACTTGAACATGTAATCGCAAACCGTCGAATATTTTGTAGTAAGATGCTAATTCTCAATTATGGAATCCAAGCATTAACGAATAACATGATACAAGTAACTGTTGGGCTCCCAGATAGCCAAGTGTTCAACGCGTTCGACTTCGGTGAAAGCGGTCCCGGTTTCAATTCCCGCAGAGGGCCTACGTGCGAAATGACATAAGTACTACAAACAATGCTATTACTAGTACGAGTAACTCACATCAGTAACATATTTGCAGAAGAATTTGAGAAACTCGGACACATGAAAAGAATACCTGGATGATGCGATGGAAATGTTCGTGGGAGATGTAAGTTTGCCTAAGTTAGTCCTCATAAAAGACACCCCTAGCACACGCCGAGAGGCGACTTGCATGTTATTTATGATGTCAAGAATTAAATGCGATAATATTTAACAACACAAGGTTACACAGAACTATTTGTTGTAATGCCTACAAATAACTTACTGAAACTGACGCGATCATTAATTTGGCATGATGACGATGCTAAGCATCGAAATCATGGCCGCGTCAGTTTCAATAAATTATTTATGGATAGTACAGAAAATAGTTATTAGTAACTTTGTGTTGTTATAATGGAATTCCAATAAGTTAAGGCCGAAACCATCCATTGTGCGATAATATTTACCAGAAAATGTGAATCTGAACCGCAACCTGTACATATAAGTTGTTAAGTATAGAGAATTACGGCCTAGTATGTCCAGAGGAGAAAGAATTGAGAAGGAATATATATCAGAGTGCGATTACGAAAATAAAAAAGAACGGGCTATAAACCAATGCTGCTCAAAACACTTAGTGGATTATACTTCAACTATCCCCTACCTATGACGGATTTCTCAGGCTACCTGAGCGTGTAAAGAAAGATTTTGTAATTTAACATGAAGAGAGTCACGGATAGGGTACATGGATTATTTTACTGGAGGAGTAACCCTTCATCCGCAGACCATAGGATAAATTAATGCGACTGGACTGCGCCCTCTCGAACGGATTCTCTCAGTAAAGAAGCGGTTGTAGGTTACCGAACCCTGCCCCTCTTTCTCACTCACCCTCGCTTCGAAAACCCTTAGACTATTTCCTTTCTGAATCCATTATTCATCAAACCGAGATTCCCTTATCTCCGGCTCTTATTATTTCCGCACCACGCCTTGCACGAGACGAGAATCTCTGCCGATGCTTTAGAGCGAGACAGACGACGAGGGAAAGATGAGAACTTTTCTCAGAGGTCCTTGAAGACGGAAGGGAGAATTCATCAGGGAAGTTGAAGTTGCCGATCTCCAATTATATCCCATCCGCAATATTCAATATTCTTCTCGGAATGATTCTATACTGCATTAAATGTGAAGCTACTCATGGATAGAATGGAGTTCCCCTTACTGAGGAAATTTGTGAAACGAATTCCCGAAGGACTTTTTCGCTACAGCCAACCAATACAGATAATTTCGAGAATTCTGTTAAATATTTTTTTAAAACTTGTTAAATACTTCGGGAGGTATATCAGCGATACCATGCTATTTCCGCGTAAGAAATATTTCACATTAAGTCATTTTAAGTAGAAGTTTATCTATTTAGTGCGTTGCTAATTTTGACAGAAATTGACAGCGCGGAGCTGTCAGTAATATAATGCAAATTTCATGCAGACATTATTATTTATATACCATGAACTAATAAAAATGTGTTGCTTTTAGAAAAATTTCGAAATATCATTTATATTGGAGGTAAGCATTTATTATGGCAGTTTAACCGTAAAAAACTGAAATCTTTTCCCACCTAGATAGTCTATTCGAGATTTTTGCAGAAGAAATTAAAATTTACAGCAATTTACCAGGAAATGCTCCAACACACGCAATTAAAAGCATTCTCGTTCTCCTAAAACATTTTTTAACATCATATTTCTACAACGCTTACTATAAAACTGTGACATAAATGTTAAAATCTATGAAAAACCTTAAACATTCCTTCAATATCTTTTGCAAAATCGTCTACTCTTTCTACAAAATCAAAAGAAAGGAAGGATATCGCTAGAATTACTCCTCTCTAGTCCGAAGAGAGGATGTCTTTGTCTACAAGGAAGCATTTATATCAGAACCTTGTCAGAGCAGAGCAAAGATCTCAAAAACTACGAGCAGAAAAAGGAACTCTTAACCATTCTTCTCGTCCTCTGTGAGCGCAATTAGTAGTTCAACTATGCTAAGCGAAAAAAAGAAGGCTATCGTCCCGTGCTGCCCTCTGTTTCTCAAGGCATCTCCTCTTATTTCAAGTGTCTCGGCGGGAAGAGTCATTCAAAGATTTATGTTTTTCGTAAATGCACCTCGGTCACGCGGCGGAATCTAGCTCTTTCTCCGTAAACACAACGTTTTTCTCCGTTTCCAGCGAGCGAGTGTAGAATATATATGGGATTGCGGGATGCATTTCATTCGAGCCAAATGCAGGTATTCCCTTAAGCGAGAATATTTACGTGCTTCTCCCGGCAGCTTTTTCCTCTTTAGAATGTCATTCCAGCCGAAAGGTGCTTATCCACCTATTCTAGCCTATATTTCGGCGATTTTAAAATGCTTTTAGCGTGCAGCCATAAGAATCTGTTTCCTACACCGGTAAATATAACTCCTCCTAGCACTCCTCCGATAGAGGGAAGTGCTAGGTTACGAAACAATCTGGACGAAAGAAAATGTTCTTGATGGTTATGGGTTGCAATTTATCCCAGGATTCACATTCGTAACTTAAATTTTTATACCAGTTTCCCAATGGGCGAACAATATTTTACGAAAACAATCATACTATCATCATTTGGAGAAAATATTAGGATACGGATTTCTAACAAGGGTTCTAAACTTTCTGCTCTCCTTACGAGGTAGGATTTTTTAAAACACGCATCAAATACCTTCCGTTTATAATAAGACATGAATTCTTATGTCCTGCAACTACAAATAATAAGGTGTGTGGCTGACAAACGGTGCAAAGATGAAATAACCCGGTAATGTTGCAAAGACACTAACTTTCCAACAAAACAAAAAAATTGTAAATTTTCCGCATGTTTCAATACTCGACCGGTTTTGCTGCCGGAGCAACATCGTCCGGTGCTACACTTCAACGCATCATAATTCATTTACCAGAAATAGAATTACTTTTATTGGTGCCTCGACAGCTAGAGTCATTTGCATCACCATCTGGGTTATAGAGTTGATTCGGTTCATCAACACAATGACAATAATACAACTAAATAATCCTAATGATACCGAGTAACTAATAAGCAGAACTTCTCAAATACCCTGGCTCCCGGATAGCCAAGTGGGCAACGTGTTCGACTTCGGTGAAAGCGGTCCGGATTCGATTCCTGGTGGGGGCAAACGTACGAAATGACCTTTAAATGAGCACTATTAACAGTCCTACTAACGCATTTACTAGTTACTTATTGTACCCTCTGGAAAAGCTTTCTGGGCGATGCTGTTAATAGAGGGATGGATTCTCCGATTTAATTCTATTGAAAGGAAAGCCAAGATAAATGCTTTAAGAACTACAGAAACAAAAAGCCTTTAACATCCGCGCAACAAAAAACTCCACATTAAGGATTTTGCCAATCTTTCCCTGATATATTCACCTCTTGGCCCTTCGTCAACTGTTCCCTGGGCTTCGAATAGGCTTTAGCTCTTTCATGCCACTACAATCCCAAGAGAGAAGATCAACGAAAACGGGAATAGGTCCAAATGTTCTTGTTTTCGCCAATTTATCTCAGTAGTTAAAAAAGCTTTCCATCCCTTGGTTCCATCATTGGTACATTCCTTTGATTTGGGATGTCCTGTGCGTATACAATTCGTGTACTATATCGAAACTACCGAAAAGAGTAATTTGATTTTCAGAATATTGAATTCCGTCCGTCTTATAAAAACTGAGAAGCCAACTCGTAAAATAGCAATGAAAGCAAATGCGTTTCAATCCGAGAAATTCCGAAAACTCATAATTGCTTTACGAGCAAAGCGACGTGAAAGTTTTCTCATTGCCGGATATCTGAAAAACATTGCTACATTCCCTTCCCTTGCGTCAAAGTTTTATTTTTCATTTTCACAAGAAATAAAAATTTAAGATTAAGGATATTTTTCAGTAGATATTAAAAATGACTGATCTCGTGTAATTTCCGAGGCATTGTTTTAATTAAAAACACATTCAAATCCATTCGAGGTTAAAATGAGGAATCTGAAAGGTCGCCCAATAAATTCAAAAAGAATAGTCAAAATATAACTAAAAAATAATCAGTAAACCTTCTGTTGATAATAGTGAAATCAAGAGATAAGAAAAATTTTGAAAAAAAAACTTGTTCATTAGAGTTATTAAGCATACTTACACAAAGAACATAGTGATATAAAACAGCTTTACAAGAAAGCTTACAATCCAAAGGCTGTTAAAACATCTACTCATGTAGAACATAATACATGGGCGAGAACAGACGAATAACGAAATTTTCCAAATTTCATCATCATTTAGTTGCCAAAGAAAACAAAAATATATGATCAAGGTCCCACGACCTAATCGCGACGGGTAATTCTTAAATAAATAAATAAATATTTTTAGTATGATCAACAATGCCTATTTTTATCATAAATTCAATATCTAGCTTACTATCGTCATTTTACATACTATTCTGTTGTATTGCTAGATAAAAATCGTAATATTAAAGCGTGTTCCACGTAATCTGCAATTTTATTTTTCTCTTGTCCCAATTTTTCATTCATAACCTCTACTTCTACAGGCAATAAACTAATTCCTTAAAAACTCTGTCTGAAAAACGTGCAATCGTTTTTAGCCCCGTCATTCTGGTAAATGGACCGAATTTCCGACGTGAATTTCCTTCGATTGAGCTGCTAACTTATTTGCGACAACCCAAATAGACAGACGATAACAATCGAAAAACAGTGAATTTAAAAGCTGCTTGGAACTACTGAAAATTGAACGAAGTTCTTATTTTTTCGAATAGATCCCCTGTAAGTGAATGATTTTACTGTAATATTAAAAATTGATGAGGAGATGCACCATTCCAGCCACAAACTGCATTAGGCCACCCCTCTCTGCCGTGCGCCCTGAGACGTCTACCTTGTTTACTGCTTGAAGCCGGCCCAGGATATAGTATTCTGAAAGTCAAGAATCTCGTAATTCGAATCCAAATCGGCAACAGAATATCGCCGAATTGCGACGCACAACCGTTTCAATAATTGCAACGAAACTCCAAGAGTCGTACTTGATATACGGACGGCAAAGAAGGACGGAAAAGACTTCCACGGAAAAATTAATCTCCGCCACATAAGACTTCAAAAAGCGCCTCCCAAAACTTTCTCCTGGTCCCAAAATTTCGGAAGAAAACACATTTTATTCCTCTCGCTCATATTGACGGCGAGGCTCCTCAAAGGAGTCTTTCTACTACTTTCCGCTATGCTATTGTCGGTCTCTCTTTTCTCAACTTACTCAGCTCCTAGCTAGTCTCTTTCGCAGGAGCATTAAAAAAAGAGAAAAAAAACTTCATCCTTTTGCAAAACGCGACCCCTACACCGCCTCCCTCTCTCGTCTCATTCCTCCTCGAAGAGAAAGACAGAATACTTTCGGGTCCTCCCTCCCCCACGCGTCCTTTGTAATTATTCATGATGGCAACTGCAAATTCCCCAGCGCCCTCCCCCGTACAGCCTCCGTTGCTCGCTTGCCGTTTATTTTTCTTTCGATGAGGACATGCGGAGAAAGCTGCAGGGAAAGGATAAGAGAGACGCTGTCTCCTCGCGGGAATAAAATAATTAACGCAGAGACAATGAATGGCGCACAATATGAGGAGGCGGAGTAGTCTTTGAAGTACGTTAGCTAAGCGTCGTCTAAGATGACGATGAATTATTTGGGAAAGAGCAATATGGAGTGCGAGAGCCACGCTTACCGCTGGTGCAGTCAAGACTGCGATCTCTTCCGGGTTCTGCTAAAATGCTAAACAAGGGGTGGCCAATAAAGCTTTCTTTGTGGTAAATTTCAATACTAATCATCGTGAGTAAATTCTGCTCTTAAATAGGGTTTCCATAGACTAATGGCGCGAAACCGGAACATTTACATTGTCGAGAAAGAATAATAACAATGAATTATTTTATTTGGGCAAGATTGAGACAAAGTACTCTCTTCTGTCTAACTCATAAAAATCGGTAAAACCGGGATATTAAATGACAAGTTACGGCAATTATAGAGAATTTTAGCAGAAGCCTAACAGTGGCACGATATATTAGGAAACTCTCAAAGCCCATACATGAAACTTGACGTAGCCTTTCTCTTACTCTAGAGCACGTATAATCACATTATTGCGGTGGTCCAATTGGAAACCTATAAATATAACGGTTACTGAAATTACGGTGTTCGTCCCGCTGAAATTCTCAGATAAATAATACTTTTTCGTAGATTGTACATTGTATAATGCGATTGAACATTGTATCTGAAGGTGCAAACTGACAACGTGTGAGACATAGAAGCGTCATTGGGACATGGAATACATTTTCAAGACATTGGGAGAGGATATAAATCCGAGATGAAACTTTGTAAACCGGGACATTGGACTTTGCTCGAAGACCGTAGCGCGGGCAAAGAGAGGGAATGTACGGAAAAGAACAGTTTTCTTTAATCACTCAATATGGAAAAGTTGCTAATACACATACTTGACGTTTCCCACCAAAAATGTGAATCAGAAAACGTTTCTTGCGCACAGCAGTTTACGTGGAAACTACCCTTGGCAAGCTCTTTCAGTAGGCTGCTCTGTGACTTTACTCATGACTTTCTCCCTCACGCGTGTCCATTTTCCTTCAACATTCCTATTCTAATAGTTGGGCTACCTTACTCTGATTTCCAAAACGGTGATATAAGTAAAACAAAAATTTTTACTTTTAGAAATACACATTTTTGATAAATATTAGAAATTACCTTCTCTTGTTGAATCAAACATGTATTTAATTTATTGAAGTCGATTGACATCATTAGATGGTTTGGAGCAGTGATTCCCAAAGTGGGTGATACCGCCCCCATAGGGGCGATGGTCTCATCTAGGGGGTTCGCTTGATGGAAAAGAATTTTATTCCATTGCCAGTCATCTTCCTTCATCAATAGTATTTTACTGGATTTATAGAATCAATACAACATCAGGAAATTGCCTCATAGTAATTTGGTGGATAGTTTACCAATGCAGAGTTAATTTTTCTTTTTATTATTCTTCAGCTTTGGTCGTACATATGTTAATTTTCTTAGATGCTGTTGGGGGTCGGTAGCGTGAAAAAGTTTGGGAAGCACTTGCTTAGAGACATGTAATGAGATCCAAATGTTCAAAGGCTGTGTAGCTAAAGTTGCGTAGAGAGGAACCGAGGATAAGTAATTCCGGAAAAAGTTGTTACGTTCAATGAAACAAATTTAAGCTCTATTAATCTTGATAGTTAAATTAACACTTTTCATAAATCTAAACAATGATTGTAAATTATCATAGAGAACGATTGTTACGTTACGTTTAAAAATTGGAACCAGACTACGGAGGCAACACAGTTATACAACGATGAGCACTTTTGATACCCAACTAAAGCTTGTTTCAAATTTTTGTTAAAGAAATCAAATGAAGCCAGTTCGATTACATGAGGTCAAAAATAAATAGTTAATTAAGGTATCGTCTTCTACTCTAAATAGGTCGATGTCGCATAATCAGTCCAGTACAATACGTCCGAACCTTGTATATCCTTGTTACTTAAATTTTCGATTTCAATTTTCGGTTGGATAAATCTGAAACATGAATTGATAATTATCACTAGCAAATAGTCGAGTAGGGTATTCGTATAGAAAAACGAACGACGGGAGATAAACCCGGGAGACGTCGAGGTGAACGGTGAAAGAGCGAAGGTCGCAAAAAATGCGCGAAAAGCGCCGGTGCTGCTTTCTCTTCCTGAATCTTGTTCCTCCTTATCCTTAATAATTCAACGACCCATCTGCTGCGTCAAAAGAATCCACCGTGGCTCTTAGTACGTCCCCACCCATCGCCGTATCCGAGGCAAGCGCGAAAGATATATGCACAAGCCCCTCCCTCGCTAATTTGCCGGGGAAAAAGTGGTCCCGTTTCTAAAAACAACGTCCATTTTCCGCTCTTTGTTCCACCCTCTGGCGGGAGATTTGCGAGGCACTTTCCTTCAACTGCCTCGTCCACGTCTTCACCTCTTTCCCTTTCCGCAGAATCACTTTATCCATCTCCTGCACGCATCTCCTCGGCTTTTTGTTTGACCTTCCCCGCTGTTTCTCTTCTTGCGTCACATCCAGATTCCCTTTCCCAATTTCCGCAAAACCCTTTTAGTTCGCTTCTTTCTTTGGTCGTTACCATACCTTTCCCACGTTGGAAACAGTTCCCTTCGCCAACCCAGTCCCGTGTTTCTTCCAATGCTTAACTTTTCTCTTTCCTACATTCTCGCTTTTCCATTTCGGAGAGGTTGCTAAAAATACCCCAGGATTCTTTTTATAAAAACTAAAGCAGATGGACGTTCAATAGTTTGAATGAAGAACTACTACGCAACAAAGCAGAATTTCTCAGCGTAATTTCCAAAAAAATATAAAGAAACGACTTCTGAGATGCGCTAACCTTGAAGCAAGTACATCTACATTTACATTTAAACCCCGCAAGCCGCCAACCCGTGGCAGCGGGTGTAAAAACACCGAAAATCCTATCACACTCCAACTGCTATTAGCTTCTCTAATACTACTAGGAGGAAACGAACAGAAGTAACTATCCGTCCTGGCAATCACTTCCCTGAATCTCTCCTTAGTTTCCTCTCGGAGCTCGCGCACGTTGCTAACGGGAATAACAATATCAATTACCTTATGGATGAGATGTGTAGTGATAAACTTTCGAAGAGCTTACGTCGGTAATCAAGTCTTCTGTACCTAAACGAAGTCCCCCCGAGGGATTATATCATAGCCGAAACACTCCTGTAGAATCTAAAATCTCCCTTGACAAAAGTAGCCGCTCTAAGTTGAACCATCTCAAGATCGGAGACTAATTCCACTTCGTGAGGATCCCAAATTGCACAGCAATACTCGAAGAGTGGTCGAATTAGGGAAAAGTACGCTATTTCCTTTACTCTCGATGAACATTCCCCAGAATCCTACTGCCTAATCTTTGCATCCCGTTTGCCTTTCCTACTACACTTCGAGTATGTTCTTTGAAGGAAAAACTACTACTGAGCGTAATCCTTAGGTACCACGAACTCCATAGGATATCCTGAATTATTAAACGGTGCGCGGGACATCGCAATGCACTTCTTTATATTCAAGTCAAGCTGCCAATCACTGCAACAGCCTGTAATAAAGTTTAGAAGTTCTGTAAATGAACGGTGTCAAACTTAGCAAACAAGTTCTACAGTGCCTTATCCAAGCTAGTTTTAAACCCCGAGGAAAAACGTGAAAAATAGGGGCAGGACTGAGACTCAAACCCAGGTCTCCCACTTAAGGTATTCACGAAATATTCCTTCAACAGTGTGGAAGCGACGTGACATGTAAGTTTGGAGGTTAGATTACCTGCATGCTTGAAATGTTTGAATTTTGAGGGGAGAGGGAATGCTAAAGAATGTAATGGAGGGAGGAATACTTTAGGGGAAAAAGAAGAGTGGAAGACAGAGGCCAAAGTTGTTAGATGACATAAAGGGTTAGGTAAGTTCCCATGAAGCAAAGGGAACGGCGTAGGAAATATTAGGGAACATGTACTTACCGAAAGGTAGAATACTTATGTATACTTGGGAGGATTTACCATTAAATCCTTAATTATAAAGGATACAATTTTAATGAGAAAAATCAATTCTTGGAGAGCGTTACTGTAAGTTACCGAACGATTATTTTCATAAGTAAAATATTGACAGCTAAGGAGTACCTATGTATCTATCACTTGTATTATACAAGAAGAAAAGTGAAAAAAAAGATAAGTGAAGACTTTCTACCAACAAGTATTTGAACAGTAATGATATTCTTTGAAGAGTTGCTGTCGTAAATCTTTGTTAATTCAAGTCAAAATCAAGAGACAAAAGTTTTTAGATGACATAAAGTGTGGGGTCGGTTACTTGGAGGTGAAGGAAATAGCGATTAGTGGGGAATATTAGGGCACATGAACCTATCGTAAGGTAGAAAACTAATGAATAAATTTACGATTATTTCATTACATTGAAAGGTGAGGTTTCTCTTTTACTTTCCTCTTTCTTTAAGACCTTAATACAAAACACTAATCTCACCGCCTTTATCACCTTCAACTTGTTCGCCAGGTAACAAATGTAATGTTAGCGCAGAGTAACTCTAGATGTGACGAAGGAAGATTTTGCGGTACGCCGCAGATGGTTACAGTCTCTAAGTCAACACGCAGTAATCTGAGGAAACAAAGTGACAAAGCTATGGTTAGCACATTGTAAACTAAAGCGTGGGACCAAACTTGAGCGTGATATACTCCAATGAAGTCATTGCGTCTCGTGAGAGTATGAAGAGAGCGACAGTAAGCTTGCGTAATTGGGAAGTTCGTCCTCGTTGGTGGAGCCTTGTCCTGTAATGAATGAAATACCTTTCATCTCTCTTTTGGCAGAGATAAATGCGTCATTCAGTGGCGCAGCGAGGGGGGGGGGGTTGTCAGGGTTAAACCCCCCCTTCAAAGAGGGTTAAATTCTTTAAGAAAGATATCACAATTTAGTTCCAAAATTTACAAGTTTGTACATGAAATAATCGAATTTAGAGTTTTTATTCATCTAATTGCGCTTAGAGCTTATTCTACTTCATGAGATAATGTATTATAGTCTAAATGAAATTAACTTCGGCGACTGATGGGGTGTAGCAAGAAAAATTACGTTTATTAGGACGGGGTAAGGAGACCAAGGATGAGTAGATAAAAATTACTTATTTGTAAACTTTGACTATACTATTGATAACCCTGTGCTGAAACGGGTGGATACTATTACAGAACTACACCAGCCCACGTAAGAAAGGTATATTTTCGTTCTCTTAACTGTCTCGGATCTCCACATAGGTCTATTCTGGCTGTGACCTGCCGTAATTCGTCTCAGTCTAGGTTGGCTGTGATAATATGTAAGTTACTGAGGCATGAGTGAATCTCAATGCTTGCATTATCCTCAATTGTCCTTACTAAGTGCTACTTATAAGTAATAATACTACTTATAGGCTCACAGGGCTATTCTGCGGCGGTTGCCAGTACTTGTTCCTCTAAAAGCATTTCGGGAGTGAGGAAATTCTTCAAGAAAAAAATAATGCCATACAACCACATTCCTCATCTAGCATAGAAAGCCTCACTTCCTATGGGTAGCCTTGATTACGGTGGACATTGTAATGATCTGACAGACAGTAAAGTAAGGCTTCAAAAAAACAAGCAAATGCTTCAGTGAATGACTAATACATAAGCTATTTAAGGTAGCACTTAAAGTAATTCACTGTTTATCTCAAACAAAAGTATCTTCCAAAAATCCTATAACAAGTATCCTCTAACAGAGGAAATGCTGAACTTCAAGCATTAAATAGCAAAGCTAAAGGAATACATTCATTTAAACCTTAAGTCCTTTGGATGAATAACGAAAAGTAAATCAAGTAGAAAGACGAGTTTAATTTCAATGAAAAAGGAAACACAACAAGAAGATGTACGTTTCTGTTTCTTACAAGTGGGGTTGGGTTAAAATAGCGGGGCGGAAAGCATCTGATGGCATGAGAGGTCGCTTGACGCATGGCATGCAATCTTCTTGCCGATTCTTCTTCTTTCCGCTTGAAATACCTCTGGTGTCTAAGCAGCTTAAGACATCATTGCATTGCTTTCTAGTTTGAAGATTTTATTAAAGGATTTTTCTTCATTTTTAAATTTTTTTCCTGCCATTCAGTCATTACATTTTTCTTATTTTATTACTTGTGGTTGAAGAAGGGAAACAGTGGGTATGGAACCAAAGGAGTGGGTACGCAAAAGTTAGAAGAACGCTGATTCAATTAGAAAAGATCTTCCTTTGCAGAAGAACGTATACATTTTGAATCCTCTAATTCTGATTCTTCTAAGTTTCTGAAATACCATCATGTGTTATTGCATGCCTGTTGATTAAAATAAATAAGCATGTTACTTACCATAACTGAGCTTTAGGTCCCAATACAATGTCAAGAATTGATCCATGTACTATCATATAAACGTAATGTAACGTATAAGTAACGTAAACATAACATATGCAACGTATTTTACCGGCCGCGGTGGCAGAGAGTTAGCGCTTCAACCCCAAAGCTAGCGCTCTAACACCAAGGTCCCGAGATCGAATCCCGGATAGCGGATTTTTCTAGTGAGAAAATGGCTGTGTGTGTTCCTCCTTTGTCATTGTTTGAAGCCCACCACTGTAACGGTCCAGTAAATGGATGTTTGTGGGGGCATTGGGGTATAAATAAAACAAATCACAGCAGTCTTCGTAAGAGAATTATTTCAACTTTATAGTAATTTACGACATTTCATTTGAATGTGCAGATAAAAGCGTATGTAAATCCGAAGTAAAACCATGGTCGTTCGTTTAAAATTTTTTAAGGGTGTAAATCCTCTGTGTAACTTATGATGTTAAAGCATGAAGTATCGCTTAAGATCACCCGATCAGATCAAATCTAAGCGTCATATAAAATGTAATTGAGAGGTTCAGATCATCTGGTCATTGTTTATGATAGAAATTGTTCACGATAAAAGAGGATAATTGACAACAATATCATTCATATATCAAGCTAAACTTGTAACTGAATATTTTCATTATACGACTGTCAGTATCGGCATATAAACCCTGATGAAATCTGAGATTACGGTTCTTGTTTGCAAACTTTCGTTTGTATTTCTTCGTCAAAACTTATAACCTTACTAATCATTTTCTTCGACTATAAAATTTAATTTTTCACAAATTATTAACTACTTTTATTCTTTTAAATAATTCAATATCTTGGCTAATAAGCAATTCTATTTATTCTATATCTGTTGTTTTCGAATACAGATTTTTACACGAGAAAAAATAAAGAATAAGGAAATTTAAAACCTCCATGGAGTGAATAAAATCTCCATGGAGAAAATAAAACTCTAGGCTCCCTTCGGATCTTTCGGTCAATGAACTGTTCTCTTTGGATTATGGATGAAAGAACAGAAAACGATAGAGCGCTCCCTTTTCGTTTTTGCACAGCATTTAATTTAAACCAAAGACTAAGCCGGAAAATTTTCCTCAATCGAATGAATCTCAGATTCAGAAAGTAACTGGATCGATAATTAACAAAAGATAAACATTAAAATCTTCCAAAATTATAGCTTTGAAGCCCAATAACAATATAGAAGATGGCATTTTTAAAGGTATAACTTTGTGTGGCCGGTGCTTCTATGAAGCCGAGACAGCGAACTATGCCACCATGTGGACGAACTCGCAACGTCCTTGCCCACAAAGTCTCCCGAATGGCTTGGAATTGGAAGAAGGAATAATATAAAAAAGCATCATTCCTAGCAGTGATCACGAAAAATATTATTGCAAAAGTGTGTTTGCGAGCCTAACGCAAGTTAAATATTGAAGTTTCCAAACATAAAGCAAAATCGTAGTGCAAAATTAACACGTGGAGTAACTTCATAGAATGGAGATACTTCAGTCATCTTTACAGCATTCAGCCCGCAAAACCTCGAACATTACGTCAATGGCTAAAAATAATCAGAAAAAGAAATGAGGCATATTGAGTAAGACAGGGAGTGATGTAGTTTTTCTGTTTTCCTCTTTACGCCAGAATGCTTTGAGAGGAAAATTTTCTCGCAAATATAACATTATGACCCTAAGATTAATTATTTTAACAGAATTCAAAAACGACTCATCAACATGAATTCATTTATGATTGAATCATTGAATTATTGATTGAATTATTTTTGCTAATATTTTCTCTGAGAGCCAAAAATAATAGAAAATTAAAAAAATAATCTTTAATGCTCTTGGTGTGTTAAAAATTGCACAATGACGTCTACAAAAACATGGAATTCCGCAAAAGCAACTATTATTATTATTATCTCGACAATGACGCAATTTCCAGATTAATAATCATCATACTTACGATCAGAACACCGAATTTAACAAGAATAAGTATGTACTTCTCTTTTTATTTGGCTTTTAACATTAAAAAAAGTTTCCTCGGAAGACAAAATTGAATAAAAGGCACATTTTCTTATACAAAAGACAACACTTACTATCCAGTACCCTTACAGATGATTAAAAAGTTTGAATGAAAAAAATGATTTGCAAATTCTTCGGTAATAGAGATAGAATTTAAGTAAGCAGTTATTGAACAATCTGAGATAATGTGATGGTAGAAAGCACGGGTATGTGAAAACGCCCTTAACGATCTCCTTGGAAATTTACTGAAAGAAACTCAAATAGTAGTTACTGATGTTCGTCTCGGTTTAAATTAGCCGAATACGAAAACTGGCTTGGGGCTTCTTAGTTTCAATTGAGAATCCTTCCGTGAACACGCGAGGGACCCATCAGAAGGTTAATTTACTGAGGTCTTACCTAATTAATGGTTCATCTTCCGTAACGCACACAACCAATCATTCATCTCTCCATACGTCCTTCTATCTTCGCACACATTTCAAATTCCGCATTTCACACTCAACCCCTAAACACTTTCCAACTTGTCTTTCGCGATTTGAGATTACTTAAACTCACAGCGGCTCCTTTTAATTCCTTTTGCGTCCCCTCTCCACGGAATAAATTAACACTTTTCCTTTGCCTTTCGTGAAAGCCATTAAGGAATCTCTTTCTCTTCGCATACCGATTATTTCCCTTGTGTTTCAGAGGCCCGTTACACGAGGGTATAATTCCTTTTATTCCGAGAGTGCGTTTCCTCTCAAATTCATCATCTTCTGCTTTATCAGCGACTGTCTCCTTCTTCATTACCTCTAATCCGAAGGCTCTTTAACGTAGAAAGCAGTCGCCTGGTAAAATTATGTTAGTATTCTCATCAGTGTATTCTCTCACAATCAAATAGAAGGAACAACGTCATCAAAGAAGACAAAGTAGATTCTTTAGGACTTAAATACCAGAACTGTGCGAAAGCTTGTCCTTTCGTCTTGAAGTAATAGTTTCATAGATAATGCAGCGTGCTACAATATCCGTGACCCGAGATTCAGTTTTATTGTGGCCTCACTTAATCTAGCAAGAATAAACCAAAATGTGTGGGATTGAGGAGATCTCAAAATTTCTTGAATTATATCATTACGTACAATTACGTCATGACGCAACTCTGATCAATAACCCAAGGGAATCGCTCACTCAATCGGCGCGCATTACAGACGAGTATAAACATTGGCAAAGGATAAATTTACGAAGTTTACTTTATATATGGTCAAGAAGATGACCCATAACTAAGACAACTAACACTTTTAGAAATGAGTCCTAACGATCTTAAAAAGATTCCTGTTAGATTTATTTGAAGCTATAAAAAGTTTTCTATGTGCTTTTAAATTCACAGCGCTTTAATTACATGTAAAACTTGTCACAATATAGAAATATAAGTTTCATATTATTTTAGTCTTCGACCTGTACTAAGACGAGCCAAATTCAAAAGAAAAATTTTTAAGAATGGACTTGGTAATCCTATCTTCAGTTAAATAGTGGATTGTTAAATTATAGAGGCATATACTGTGAAACAAAAAGAAATATAGAGGACTAAGATATACTTAACAAGAAAAAATTAATGGAAAAGAAGAATTTGTATGAGAGAGGATATCCTACTTGGTCACAATTTGCAGATATCTAGGCAGAACTTTTTCACGTATTTCTGGATAAAAAAAATACAGCCGAGATGAAAGTAAACATCCAGGACGAAAAAGAACTCGAAGAGGATACTTTTTACTCTCAGAAATGTTGCGATGAAGCAACAGGGGGTGTACTGCACCTTTAAACCAAGACAACATGCACCGATAGGGTCGGAATAAATTTTATATCTCGAGAGCGTATTTTGCATGACATGGTACGCTCAGGGGTTAATGAATCTTCTGCTAAAATCGCTTCGAGGGAACGCCAGAAATTCAGCTCTCATTAAACGGGAGTGCGGATGATAATCATTCGACTGACCTATTTATTAATAGAGATCGATGGATCGATGACTACATCTTACACGGCATCCGACCCTATTCGCAACCTTAGGCATTTGCCCTAGTGTACCGCTTCCTTTGAATAACCTTTCGTTCATTTGCCGATCCGCTTCACTAACTCCGTTATTTAGCTCGTTAAAACTAAGAGGGAGTACCTTCAGATCGTATCTGCTGATCCCCTTAGACACGCTCAAAATCTTTATCCGCCTACATGGAGAGGTACCTAACGACTTTGACCGAATGGTCTGACAAGCAAGCTTTAGAGATGAGCAATTGCCTCGCCAACCGGAATTGTAATAGAGATGATGAAATTTGAGTTAGGAACTCCAGGAAGTAACCAAAATCAAACGAGAATTATTCCTACGAAAAACAGTTCATACACATTCAAAAGCAAGGAACTATAAAATTAATTTGTAAAGCGGAAAAGGGCAAACTCTCTTCAATGAAGAGCACATGATAATTTTAGCCTCCATCATATTACATTTTAACCACCATTATGTTATTTAATGATTAGAACACACATATCATGCATATCACACATAAACAGCAAGTACTCTTGAGAATATCTTCGACATGTTGGTCATTAATTAATGTTATGGCACGGAAATATTATTATAAATAGATTCAAATAGATTATAAATAGATTATGTATCGTTTAGATTATAAATAGATTCAAAATTCTCGCCCTCATCATCTTTTAATCCGAATTCTTCGCAGAAAAAGCATTTATAACGGAGGAAACAAGAAGAGAAGTTTTCTTCTTTAACCGAGAAAAGATGTTAAGTATTGAGGGTTTCGGTCTTAAAATATAATTTCAGAGTTTTCGCTCGGCGTTTTATTTCACATTCAGGAACGGAAAGTAAAAAGCACTTTCTGTCAGAAGTCAGAAGTGATGAGGTAAGACATATGAGTTTTCCGGATGACTGTGTGTTCGGTTCAATTTTACTTATATTATAGCTGTCACATACACTTTTTAAAAAGTAAAGTAGATCATTAGCAATCGATATTTCAGGATGCAAAGTGATTCGAATTATTTAATTGAAGGGGAAGGAAAATAAAGGAAAATAGCGTTGCACTTACGTACGAGGTACAATAAACCCATAGGATTAATGGAGAAGGAAAAGTCAGAAGAGACCGGTAATCGAACCCGGACTTCTTGTTTTCCTGAGAGATATCAATTGCCCATTGATGTGATAATATCATATTGATATTTATACTTATGCATACGTATTTATTAATTCATATTTTAATTAATATTCATTTTCATATTATGTCTACATGTGTCCACAAATGGGCATTTTTGCCTCTTAAGTTTGATAACAGTAATTAAAGGCAGTTTAGAAAAATGTTCTTTTGAGACAGGAACATTCCTTAATCTTTGAGTCAGGTTTCATGGAATATTTCTTTTCGCAACTCTTGATTACATAAACACATGGGATGCATAAACATGATGATAATCACATAATCATGGAGCTTTATATGGTAGACTTCAGTAGGTATCAGATTATCCTCTAGAACCGTTTCGGAAAGTTTTCTTACAGAATACTGCATCTTTACATTCAATGTCCATCGAACCTATAACAGTGTTAATTGATTCTAATACAAGCAATAATTAATCACTCTCAGGAGGCATAGTAGCATAAATATAGTAAGCATAAAAGTAAGTAAAATTTCTTTCTCCAGGTATAAATTACGTTTTCAGGAAAATATTTTTATTCTAAATAATTTCAGCACAGAATTTACGCATGTATAGCAAGTTTCGGCAAATAATATGCGAAAAATTCTGCTTGTTTAAGCATGATAGGAGGCTCTCTGGAGATTGCCTAAACAGAGATCCATTTCGAGCAAGATTTTCAACCTTTCGAGTTTCAGAAAGATGTAATGGTCTGGATTAAATACATATCCTGGGGCGCATCCACAGGCCGCGAGATAAGTCGAAGATATTCTCGTCGTATGTATTTATGATAGAGGAAGAAGATACCGACGAAGAGGTTATTTCGAGAGAAGTCGTTAAAACGAAAAGAGATCCTGCCGCGAAAACACATATTGCAGGCAGGAAAAATAACCTAATCTCTCAGAAAAAAGCTAAATGCAAGAAAAATATAATACCCTGCATAATAGCCTATTTTCTAGCCTCGGATTCAATACAACGCTCGTGTCAGAGAAAAGATGAAAATGTTCAACATAAAATTAGAATCATGCGAATCCAGGAAATTAAGCCGTAAAAATTAGAGAGACATACAAGCAACTGACGTAAAAAACCTTAACACAAAATATTTAATATGCAAATCAGCTTTTTACTTCGAGTTACTTTTAAAAAAGTTAAAACGTGAACAAAGAAACTCTGTTCTTTCCACTACATCTTCCAAACAGACTACCGTTTTCATTATAGGTCGACATTTAATTCAAAAATTTCAATTAAAAAATTTAGGGTCGACCCGTACACGATAGAAGTATAAGAGTCATACAGAAAGTTCTATTCGTTTCGAAATAAAAACTTCGCAAATCATCTTTAAATGATGTTTTTTTGTGTAGCACGTATTGACACGAAAAATTATTTTATCATTTCAATTAGTAATGCCTATGTAAGTACCCTGCAAGCTGAATTTTAGGCATGCGGCGGGGGTGCATTCCCACATACCCCCTGCCACATAATATTAACTTAAATTTAAATTGAAAATTCATTTCCCATATATACGTCCGTGGTCTAAAATGATCATAAAAATGAGTAGGTCAACGGCGCTTTCAGAATTAATAGACAGCATAAAATGTGATTAAAGTTCCTTACGGACCGTTAGGATGAAATATATCAATTACACAAGTGCAAAAATTCGAGAGATCGAATCTGGCCAACTTCATAGCATCTGAAGCTTGAAAAAACATTGATATAACGTCTTACATCTTGACTTATACGAAATTATTGTTAACTTATACTACTCATACTTGTTAAAAATGTTAAATGATATCTCTTAAAGTTCTTATAACTTGAAAATATGCTTTTTTTAAACTCCACGCGTTATAGAGGCAGAAATGAAACAGAAAAATTCTCCCATAGCCGAGAATCGAACCCGGTTTCCCCACTTTTCAGGAGGTGTTCTGACCTCCAACAGAACTGTCAGGCTTTTTCATCTTCATTTCTCCTCGAAATTTTTCCTAGGATCAGACCTTGTGCTAACTTAACCGATTCTTCGTTACCCAAAAAAAAGTGGTTAAGAGTAATGAAGAAAAGAATGCGAACTACTTCACTGGAAGTATATCTGAAATTAACGAGAAAACAAGAGTGGACTAAAATAATAAGGAAAGTCTCTAAAAAAAGAAAGCAGCAACATCGTTCGACCTAACTTAATAAGTACTGCCGTCGTAAAATTAAAGGGCCTAGGGGAATATAAGGGAAAAGGCGTGTAAGATAAAGCAGAAATAAACCAAAAAGGAAGGTACTAAAGGAAGTAGCAACGAGCGTAAGAGAAGAAGAAGAAAAATGTCTTCGGTAGCCGCAACTAGATGTTCATTATCTACTTAATTTGATTTTCTCGAAAAGCACGCCCGTGAAACGCAGTTCAAGAGAACATAACCCCTTAAACGCAGCAACGCTCTGTAACTTCTTAAGAGGGGAAACACGCTTAGAATATCCATTATGAACATCCTATACATTCCCTTTCTGGCAAAATTTCCCGCGAAAGCTCCCATTTTGCTCTTGCAGCTAACTTCAGCCAATGTGCCTCTGAGGGAAGGATGGGACGATATCCTATTTGGAAAAAAACTTTCCTTCTTGCCGGTATATAAAATCCCTCAATTTCACTTTCTGACCTCCTTTACGATTCTTGAGGATCTCGGGAGATGGAGCCGAAATGATATCTAAAGGGATAACGCCTTTCCCGAGAGAAAAAAAGAAGAAAGAATAACACCGAGGAAAATATCTAGGAGGTTGCGAGGAGAGGTTTTGCAAAGAGTGCAAAAGTGAGAGGAAAATGAATACCTCAATTCGCGTTTTGAAGAGGGCAACAAACTATTAATAATTGCCTGCGTATTTTCATGAATTTAGCTATGTATATTAAGGTATTTACAATTTATATCTACGCATTAGACATTTTTTGTTACAATGAATTTATATGGATATTACAAACCATGATATTTATTGAATGTTTATCTTTCATCTATAATGATAGAGCTATTATCATAGTTTTCACAATTCGCATAATGATTCGCGGGAGTTTTCCTACGGTGAACAATTTCAAAAATAATATCTTGGATATCATATATCCTCGAACTCTACCAACATTTTTTAAGAATTCTCATCAAGCCCTATCTAGTTTAATTATTATTGATGCGATGTTATTACCAGATGTGGGGAACAAGCGTCCTTTTCGGCGTTCTTTCACCTCTTGAAACTAAGGCACTTGAAAAAATTTGGTTTCTGTCTCGTTAACCGCGAGTATGAAAAGAACGTCACGTGAAGATGATATGGAAACTATTCTCTTTCGATTCACTAACCGAATGAATTCGTTTTCTTACGTACATTTTCGATATCGGAGTTTATTTCTTAAGCAATAACTCTCTCAAATACCGCCTAGATGGGTTTGCTTGCGGCAAAATTCAATCATAGGAGATAAGAGAAACTTGCGGCCCAACGAAAAGAAATTCTTCCCTCCTCCTGTTGGATGGAATTGAGACTATTTAGTCCAAATATTTCCCTAAGCTATTTACCTTTCTTTCACATTTAAATGAATTTTCTTACAGCTTCCCCGAAGACATTTGTTGCCATTATATCTTGCTCTGTCAAGGCGGAGAAGTGGTTCTTCTTATCTTTACGAGCATAAATCACGACCGAGCTTGAGCAATAAAAGGAAAGAATAAAAGAATTTCCGAGTTTCCACGCAGGAGTGACATGCGACGCAAAATGTAGATTAAGTCAACGTTTTAATCATTTCCTCGAGGGAAAAACTCTGAAGCATGAAGGAAATTCATAATCTTAAAATTCACCTATAAAATTTCGACGAAAAGATACATCGCGGCCACATTCATTCCCTGGAATTACTTAAAACAAATATTTATCATGCAATTTTATTAAAAGTTCGGCCTCAATAAAATAATCAATAGCAACTTCCAACTTCAATTTCTGTTAGGGAGATCAAGTGTTTGAAGAATTCCTACAAATATTTACTCAGAAAATGTATTTTCAATATGAGCGACAGAACTGCTGTAATCCACTATATAACGAAATAGATTTCTTGGCGAATTTCAAATGAGTATCAAAACTGCTCCAAAAATGTAACGTAATTTATTCATCGTAAACAGAACATTATTGAATTAAATGTAAATTAAAACCGTTTTCGAATTCCTTCGCGACTGCAAAGCGCTTACAACAAATTTCTTCAAATACTAAACGTTTTCATCTTGGAACTTGAATTCTTCTTACAGCGAATGATCAGGTTTAATTTTCCGCCATACAATTCAGTCAAGATCTATTGACAGCGATTTAAAACTAGTCAATTTAGTTAACTTCTTCTTAGAAAAAACATCGTTGGAATTTCCGGAAAGGAGGCAATTCTCGCTGATTTAATCAGAGAGCATTAAATCTAAGAGTAGAAATTGGAAAATGATGATCGTGAATTATTTTCAAATTTTAACGTAGAAATGTTCATTAATGAACGATGAATTATGAAAATGAGTAAAAGTCTGTGAAAGCCGGTTTTGGAAAAAGGAACGATAACCTAACAGTGGAAGTTTCACCATATTCTTCAGGAAAAACGGAAAAGACCACCGTGATCGCCAAATCGAAGGCTACTAGTAAATAGCTACGCAACCGTCAGCGCCATTTCGTTTCACGGGATATAACATGGATGGATAGTTGAAAAAAATAAGTATATTTTAGCCCTTTCCAGCGAACAAAAGACAGATACCCTTCTGATCTCAAGTGTTCGAACAGGCGAGCACTTCAGCGCGAGTGGATTTTTTAAGTGTGTATGGAAGGCAATGGAGAAGAGGCATGGGAGTTTGAGTTGAGGTTTAGAGAGCAGAGAAAGTAGGAGAAAGAGGCAGAGAAAGGCGGCGGTGTTATATTGTTAGTAGTAGATACAACCAGAGTAGGCTCGAGGGCCTCGGAATCTCAAAATGGAATTTTCAAAATGAAAAGATATGAGGCATAAAGGAAAAAAACTGAAATGCACCGAGAGATAAAGGGAAAACGTACTGCCAGAGAGCGCTGGAATACTTGCGAAATTTTCGCGCATCGCCCTATGGATTCGCCAAACGCTGCATTTTCGTTCGCCGACGCGCGGAGTCCACTCCAAGTTTTTTGCTGGCATAATTTTAGAGTTTCGTTTATGGGAGAATGAAAATTGGGCTCGTTATTTCGTTGAAAAATTGTGAAAGTAAAACACGACTCTATATCTCGTGCATATCTAGGTTCCCGTTCGTGACACTCGGAAACTCCGAAAAGAGCCTGAAGTGAATTTGACAAATAATATATCCCTTGCACTCATTTTGTTGAGTGTTGAAAATATTTGCGACATACTGGAATATAAATAAAATATGCTCGAAATATATTTTACATGACATAAAAATTGTTATTGTATTTAAGAAATATNCTGCTTGCCTTGCTCACAAAAGTATTCCCAAACCGTGTGGAAGAGTCGCGGAATGGTAGACGCGGAGTGATTAGTATACCTGCCGGGAAAGAGGGAGACCTGGGTTCGAGTTCCAGTCACATCGCTATTTTTCACACTTCTTATTCCTTGGGATTCAGCCGCACGGCTTTTCCGTACTTAATAATTTACCTTCCCTTAATCCTTATAGAAAAATGTTTACAAACAACTAATACCAGTAAAGATCAATAATAATTTTACATCAGTTACATTTGTCACGACAATAGGGCATTTTAACACTTAATTGAAGAGCAATAAGGCTCCACGATTTCTTACTGTAACCTACGTAAATAAGGTGTCACCTTAATCGCCACCCTTTTTTGCAAGTTCTAAGGCCCGCAACTTCATTACACTCCGACAAATTAACATCATTACTGTTCGAATGGATATTACAGGACAAAAGCAAGATATCATACTTGAAGATTAATTTTAGAGTCTCCCAACATTTCTCATACTTTTTTAAAGCATTAATCTTAGAGGTTAAAGTAGAATAAAAAATATGCACGAATTATGCTCATATACAAACAGCATACTAAAGCATAATAAAACAGCATTCGAGCAATAAAGCACAACCATCAAGAGCACCAATTCGCCCTATAGCCGCAACATAAACTTGCATAAATTTATTTTTCGGGACAGCATAAACCTCACCATCTGTTTATTCCCTCTAGGGTTACTTTTGAAAAACTGCTCGCTCAGCCGGAAAAGGAGAAAAAATACGAGTTTTCACAGAAAAAGTACTAAAAATAGCGTATTTACGATTCCTCGGACTTTTACAAACAGGTGAGAGAAAATATCGCATTTCCTCGGATGAAAAATAGCCCATTTTTCTAACTTGGGAATTATTTGGGAGCCTCAACGCCAACAACTCAACCTACTGAGGAGAAAGTTTTAATACTGCCACATCCTCGAAGAATGATGAACGTTGGGGTAACGACGGAGGGAAAGAAACTTGGAAAACTTACGAAAACGAGGACTTTTCAGGGCCTTTCGCTTCAGGTCAGATCCAGAGGTCCTTTGAAGAAAGAAGAATTCTCCTACAGTTCCGGGACTTCCGTGCGAAGAATCGAAGCAGGTTCTGACACTCGCACTAATGTTAATACCTCCGCCGCGATAGCTTCCAACTTTTCCCTCGATTCCACCTGTCCCTATTAAATTCCGCCCCATGAACCCTTTTCTTTCTTACAGCTTCGCACCAACGTCCTCTTCAAAGTCCACGAATTTTCACATCCGTATTATCCTTTCCTTAAACCCAAACTTTTGATTTTATTTTGAAACCCAAGGAATCCTTCCTCAGCGTTTCCTCCGAATATTCATTTTAGAGAAACATACCTTCTATGGAGCATATTTAGGCTTAACTTATTTAGTACTGCGTGTTAAAGGGAAATTAAAAGAGATTACAAAGCGACCGATAATCCTCAATCGGGATTAATCTTTTTTAAGGGTAATTCCGGCTACGATTTCTCAAAGACACTACATATAACTGACCGTGAGAAAAGCATGATTCTTTAAATTAATATCACAACATCTTAATGCTTGTACTTTTCCCTTAATTATAATGACCCTAAATGCTAATCTTACTGGAATTTGCAGTCTTTTGAACTGAAAAGGCAGTTCGGTAGATATTAGTGTAATCCTCGAAATAAATACTGTTTTTCCTTTATCTTTTCCTGACATTATTTTTGCTTCACTTATATTTTTTGTGATAGTTTCACGGTTATTCCTGTTCCATTACATAATCTAGGACTCTAAATCTCTCAGCAAAATAATTAGCCGTTCTATTCTTAATCTTAAACAATGTAAAGGTATTCCTGGCACTTGCATCGAATTAAAATATTCGGCGGTAAAATTAACACTTTCATTTGCATCGATCATTGAATCGATTGATTTTTATATTATTTTTTCGCCAGGATTCTTGTTTTGAATTTTTATTCGTATTGGCAAGACCACGCAGCATCAAACCGGCGTTAATGAATACGTGAGACCTTAGGAAAATTGTACTCAGCAATATGCTTCCAGACAGCGATTTATTCATTATTCAAATTCCACTTCAGGGATTGGATCACTGCGACCGATACCTAACGAACAGAAAAATAAAAATATAGGTGCAAGATAAAAAAATTGGAAGGTTCGATTAGAAGGGAATTCCTGGCGATTCATAAACCAACACCGTGCAATTATTAAGTTGTAAAACTAAATCTTGTGGAGAATTTCCATTCCCAGAGGAAGGAGAGAAAATTATGAAACCATTCTTCAGGGGTGGGGATGCGTAAGGGGGAATAGCCCCCACCATGATGAATTTGCAAACCAAGCAATTTGCTTACTATAAGACGAGGAGTTCGAATTCAAAATTTATAGAAAAATAGAAGAAATAACAAATGTGAAAAATAGCTGGGACTCGAAACCAGGCCTCCCACCTTTCGAGCAGATGTTCTAACCACTGAACTACCATGCCGCGTATCTTCCACGCCGTTTGGGAATGCTTTTGTGAGAAAGGCGAGCAGCCTCCACATTTAGTGGAACAAACAGCCACCATATGGTTCTCACAGAGAGACGCAACTCACAAAAACGGTCTTATGGGGTTGAGCCCCCAAGGGAAAACACAAGGATTGAGGAAAGGTAAATTACTAAGAACGAAAGAGCCGTGCGGCTGAATCCCAAGGAATAAGAAGTGTGAAAAATAGAGGCATGACTGAGACTCGAACCCAGGTCTCCCACTTTCTGGGCAGGACAGCTTTTGTGAGTTGTTTCTCTGTGAGAACCATCTGGCGACATTTTGTGCCACTAAACGTGGAAGCTGCTTGCCTTGCTCACAAAAGTATTCCCAAACCGTGTGGAAGAGTCGCGGAATGGTAGACGCGGAGTGATTAGTATACCTGCCGGGAAAGAGGGAGACCTGGGTTCGAGTTCCAGTCACATCGCTATTTTTCACACTTCTTATTCCTTGGGATTCAGCCGCACGGCTTTTCCGTACTTAATAATTTACCTTCCCTTAATCCTTATAGAAAAATGTTTACAAACAACTAATACCAGTAAAGATCAATAATAATTTTACATCAGTTACATTTGTCACGACAATAGGGCATTTTAACACTTAATTGAAGAGCAATAAGGCTCCACGATTTCTTACTGTAACCTACGTAAATAAGGTGTCACCTTAATCGCCACCCTTTTTTGCAAGTTCTAAGGCCCGCAACTTCATTACACTCCGACAAATTAACATCATTACTGTTTTAGGACGAAACAACGTACGTGGAACGCGAGAATCCAACATCTCAATTAGGTTTGTTTCCATCCATCTCTACGTCTGTCCCACTTACGACCCTCCCTCGCTTCTTCCGTTGCCCTTTCTTTAAAGCTCCATAAATCCTCCCTTGCACTTCCGCCCTCTTGCTTCAGGAGAAGTCTCGCATTCTCACTTTACCCCTTTTTCCACCCCTCTTTCTTACGCCGCACTGTCACACCCTCTGCCTACGTCCACTTTTCCCCTTCATTTATTTACCTTTTCTCTCTTACCTTTCTCTCCCGCTACCCTTTGGGCTATCACACCCTCTCTCCTTTCCGGTGTCTGAGAGCAAGGTAAACACAGCCGCGCGCTGATTTAGCTGCGTAAAACGCATTTCATTTGTTCCTATTTCCGCCTCCGAAAGATCCGTCTCTTTTTTCCCCAGCCCCCGAGGGTCTTCTCCTTCATTTCCCGCTGCAAGGAGACTCTTGATTTCCATCCGTTATTTCCCTTCTGTCCCCTTACGCACCCACCCGTCATTTTTCCCTATCTCGAAACTGAGGTCCGATTGCTATCGGAGCAAATGAGCAAAGTTTCGGGGATTATTTCCGCTTCATTAAGCGTTTACTTAATTTACAGGGTTGGATAGAGATCTATTTCAACGCCATCCGGGATAAGGAAAGTATAAACGAGAACTTAACTTAGCGAGAACAAATATATTTTAGATTAATTTGAAAGAATAAAGCCGTGCCATAGGCTCTCATTCTATCTTTAATTACGCTCAATCTGAGACAGTTTACTTTCACCTTAGCAGTACCCATGAATAATAATGACAGAATACGTCTTCATTAGCACGTGATTGAGGCGAGTAAATCTCTCCTTTCATTTCGTAGTCGCTGAAGACTTAAAAGTAACAATAACTATGAGAGTAATAATAAAGGGAAGAAAATTACTTTTGGGCCTCTAAAAGATAAATATCTGTACTTTGAAAAAGACAATACTCTGCAGAGGAGCACAAAAGATTATATAAAAAACCTGCGAAAGCTACTAACAGTTGCAATAAAGGATTTTAAGCTTTCTCGGTGAATAATACGATCTATAGAAAGGATTCTCGGGTGACATTGCTGTCGCCTGATTGCGGTCACCGGAATTAACCAGCGCGGAAACCCGAGAATCCTTTCTATATATTAACAGTTTCAATTAAAATGGGGAAAATACCTAAACCTGAAAAACAAAAATAGAAAATACAATGTTTAACATCCTAGCTTTACTCATACCTAAGAATGTTACGTCAAGTATATGCAGCAACCACATAAAGGATCCATATGGTCCAACATTTCCTTTTTACTGGAAATACCCCAAATGAATGAAGACTAATTTCACATAAACTCATGGAAAAACAGCAATCAAAGTTAACTATTTCTTGAAATAACATTATTAGACTCTGCCACGAGTTATTTATGATTCCCGGTGTATCCTCAATTTTCAGTATATCACAGTGAACCACTTATAAGTTTTATAGTTTTGAATGTATATGTGTATGGAATCCATACAGAGAAAAATAAACATGCAAATTATCGTATTTGGATGAAAAAAAAAGAAATTCTCAAACTATTGCCTCAGATTGTTAGAATTACAATAGTGAATTTTATAGTACCTCGTGTTTTAGCTACTGATTATTAAATGATCCTTTAATTAATTTAAACCAAAATAATGAATCCTTTATTTAATGCAAACCAAACGTTCATTCCCTTTAGCCAACAAACTTTCGGCTTTAAAAATATAAGAGAAACCGCTGAAATTTTGAAAACGAAACTACCATACTAAAATTTCCTATGATCAGCGGAAAGACAAAAGCAAAATTTACGTAACTTCTGTTTCCCTAAGCTTTAAAGGGACTTACAAATAAAAATACAAACACTATAAATCCGACTAAAGAACTGGAAAATTCTAAGTCGTAAATATCTTCATCCGAGAGGTTTATACTCAACTCTGGAGGAAATACACGAGTACACGAACTTCATCCTTGCTAGCTTCGGTTTCCACACGTAAATTACTTCTTCCGTATACAGTTGAATACCATGGTACACATTAATTATCCTCTCTCTACAGAGCGAATGAGATAATCTTTCAGGGATACGCCAGGATTTAGGGCTAAGATAACCCTTTAATTATCGCTTGAAATTTGCAGTCGCAAAATTTTATAGAAATTTACATACCTACACGATGAAAATAATATGCATATGGTATAGGAAAAGGAAAATACAAGCTTTACCTGGAAAATGCTTAAGGACGACAAAGGTTATCGAAAATCATACAAAATACGTCATTGAGTATGACTATCTCTGACTCGGAGAAACCTATTTCATAAAACCGCAAACACCATTCAGTCACATACAAAACCATCAGGCCGTATTTAAGCGGCCTACCACCTATATTCAAATAGTTAAACTTCGATATTGAAGGAAGTAAAGTGTATTTAATTGTCCGTGAAATAGAATGTTTTACGTTTCAATATGACTTAATAATAATAATAATAAAAATGAATTTATTTCAGGGCGAGATTGAGACTAGTAAGTCTCTTCTTACATCTAACCCTAGGCGACTTGGCACATTAACAAACAAAATTAATGAAATAGGTGTATTTGTTTCATGGAGTGATGATAAAGCATCACTGAACAACCGGAAAAGGCACGTGTGGCCTAGAGACTGCCAGTTTTCCATCTCTGGAATTGTATGATAATTAGGGATCCATATCTACATGAAAAAAGGAATTCAACAAGCCCCCTTTTGGCGTAAGGCAGGGGGAGTAAACACAGCATGAATTCGTAAAATTTCCTACCTACCTACTATCTGGAGGGGTCCGACTTGACTTTGATTTTATTTTACCTGGGACCGACAAGAGTAAGAAAGAGATGTGACGATTAGGTGAAATGAGAAGAATGTAACTTAGTTAAAGTCAAAAGATTCTAACCGAGAAAAGATGAACAAGGAAGGATTAATAAGAAACGAACTAACCAAAGTAATGTGGAAAAAGCGGTGAGGTAATAAGCTAAGAAAACCGTGTAAAACCCTAATCTGGTTATCACCGTTACAATCATTAACCTGATTCGATTTATTGAATTTTAATATCGCGGAACGGAAACAGTTTTTAATCTTAAAATTCCAAGGTGAATATTATTTAATTAATTCCATTTGAGTATTAAAAGGAAATGGTTGAGAAGGTGTAGAACTAAATACTCTATTATTTTTTCACAGAGAACGGCACATTTCTGTTTCGGTAAAAATGAATGAAACTAAATTGCGCTCTGTAGTAAAAACAGCACACAGCTTCTTTCAATGATAATTAAGCTAGGGAAAGAGTGACAAGATTAGGGCGTCGACAAATTATAATTAATTACAAACTGTAATATGGAAAAGCGCTCAAAGCTTGACATATAGCTGGTAGTCGAACACTTTGCGGAGAAAGAGGTTACTAACCTTGATGAATTCTAATAAATTTTAAGAGGAAATTTTTACCTTAAAAATCTGCAAATGAAAATATCTCTGAATTAATTCTCTACTAGGGTGAAAATACAGCAATCATACGCTCGAGCAAATTCCTTGAAGCGCTAAATAAAAATGAGGTCGGTCTGGGGAAGCGTGAGGATTAATTCACGAGAGAGCTTCAGGAATCCAATTAAAATATACACCTCAATTACTCTCTATTTTGCATCAAAGAGTTAACATTTCTAAGGATCTCAGTCACTTGCGAGCTTAGTTATCATGAAAGGGAATAACGTTCTCGATAGCTTAGAGAGTTTCCTCCTAAGTTAATAAGGTATAGAATATGCCGACGCCGTTTACTTGTCATAATCAAAGTAACGCAAGACGTACGATGCCTGTTTCCTGTGACGGAATTTATTTATTTTCAAATACGCGAAATACCGCAAACCGAAGGAAAAAATATATTACCACGTCAAACTGAAAACATCTAGTTGTAATTGGAAAGGTTTCTAATTGCTTTCAAAATCAGGAATTAAATTTGTGATACATGCAGGTACCTTCTAATGAACTCGTATCTTAAATTATAACTCATATTACAGATATGTATAT
>KZ308134.1:1899904-1974256 GCA_000376725.2 Ladona fulva | reverse complement strand
CTTATAGTATTTTTATAATATTTTAAGTAACCTAGATTAACTAACATCAGCTTGTCATTTGAAATATTTCCAATTAGAAACGGACAATAAGAAGAGTCTGACAGGATAATGGTCAGAGCATTTGCCGGGATTGTGTCAAACACAAATTTGCCGGTCGTGACAAACTTATTTCACGTACGCATCTCCTTAGGAATATTCCTAGCTACTGGACTTATGCTATTATACTTTTATGCTATTTACATAAAAGTATCTTTCATGTAACATGAAAAAGAAACGACAGAAATATGTGTAAAGATCACTGCAGATCATAGATGGGGAACAAATTTCCTCTAATGAAATAAGTAGCTAGGGCTGAATTACTATTTACATGTATGAATAGGGACCAAAACATTCTTTATAGGAAACGTATTACATATTAAACTAATATTTCTCTTCAAGTAAAGAATTTATTATTTAAAAAAACCTATAGCGGAAATTCACAGAATTTTATAAACTATTAAAAGTCCTCTGAAAAGGTTTAATTTTTTATCAACGATCTATTATATTCATAACAGCTGAGTTTGTCAAATCTCATAAAATGATATACACGTAAAATGAATATTTCACTCACTAATAAGCACGTGAGATTCCTACATGAATGGAGCTTTACGCAGATAGCAATATTTCAATTAACTGATAAATTACATACATCTGTGATACATTAGGGGTGATCATCGGTTGTACGCGCTTTTTGAGGTACTTTCATAAAATGGAAAGTACTTTGGCACTTTAAAAGCGAATTAATAATTTACGTAGAGACTCAAAACTGAAAATACGACGAAAAATTAATTTCCAAGCTCTGTTGGGATTAAACGGAGCTGCAGCATTATTTTTTAGCAGCAACTAAATTTTGAGAGGGATATGAATATATTCATACCTGAGGCAAAGTAGGTTAATGCGAACGGCCAAACAGCCCGCAAATCATACCTATAACTTCGCTTAAATAATAGTTAACTTCAAATTTAAAATTATTTATTCGCGACGCATAACAAACGCTCGGAACGCTTGGAAGTCACTCGGAAGGAATACGTGCCTCATTTACCTCCAATAAATGGAGATGTGTGATAGCAGATGTATTTACGTATGCACGCGATGAATTCGACTACTCTGGACTCAAAAATTCATAAAAAATAAATTCATAATATAATAATAAATCAATAAAATTCGTAAGACGTACATTAAAAGCTGCAATTTTGTAGTTTATAATTGTGTTGAAAAAAATATACTTCTTAAAAGTAAAAGAAAATTATAAAAAGATGATTAATATGATCATGAAATTACGTGTTCGCAAAGATAGACTAAGAAAACAGAACGATTTACAAGATAGCGCAAGGGACAACTTTGCAGTGTTAAAGGGAGCGCAATTTCCGGAAGAAATGCTAGCAAGCGTAGATATCGAAACACCTTACATCACGTCTAGGCTTTTCTCAATTTCAAGAACGATCTTGAGTAAACCTCTTATCTGTGCTATCCTATCTGAATTCATTCCTGTTAAAATGCACTATTTCATCGCAATACTCTTAAGGTAAGATGATAAGATAACACATTTTTGTCCTTTTCCCTACAATGTTTCAGATAAAATGCCACGCAAAAAAACTCATTTCTTTATCTTGACTGAAAATAAAGAAATTGGCTTTCTAAAATTCTAAAAGTACCTTTAGAAAGTAACATTATTATTCTTTAGAATATTATTCTTTAGAAAGTAACAACATGGAAGTTTTTCATATAAAGAACTATTGCACGATGGAATTTTAACTTCGGTACCTTCAACACCTGTTTCAAAAAGAGTTCGATGTCATTAAAAAGAGCATTATATGTTGTTAAGGCCCTAAAAGATAAAACAATAGTGAAACTACCGGTGCAACTTTGTGAAAAGTTCTATATTTAAAAGATTAATCATATGGATTGATAGTGGAATACATTGTAAGAATACGCTTAAAAATAATCAAGTTTTGGACTTAGCTCCGACCACAAATTTTGAGGTAAATCATTACATTCAGCTCGATGACTAGATTTACACTAGATGTGAACAGCTAAGAACCTTAACAAACTTTACCTTCTAATTGTTGAATGACTAAATGAAACAGTGGTAAACATAAATACCCTCCGTTAAGTTTTAAGCGCATGGATTTTAGAAATAAATTATCACAACTTTTACTTGATAAACTTTCTAGTAAGTAGATAGTGTTTATGGAAATGTATTTCCAGTAAGATACTTCTCATCATTGGAAACCGACTAATATTTCTTTCCCGCGAAAGATTTAGAGAACTACTGGAGAATATCTGGTTACGTGAAACTTCGCTTACAAATCACGAGTCATAAGCTCCGGAATTATCCTCATGTTATAGTTTCATTTCCATACCAAATCGAGGCGGAAAAAAACCTGAATGGAGGGAATATAATGGGCCAGACAGGAAGATGAGCAGACTGCTGAGAACAACTGATAAGCTCACTGATTCCAATGACATCTCAAAATCGCTTTCTTGCGAAATCGAGGAATCGCGTATATCAACTCAGAAGTCACTTCAAATACACGGTTGCTACGCCGCATAATTAAGTATAACTCATATAATACCTCCGAGATTTGATCCGGGATACGATCCCGGGATCTTTCTTAGCTAGTACGCTAACCTGGCGAATTTTCTGGATGAACAACTCTCGAAATTCTAACTTCTGAGTTGAGCGAATAACCTGGTAGGAATTTCGTAAGCTGTTCATTCATCTCGCTCACATCATTACTTCTCAATTATTTGATCTTCGCGCCACACTTACGGATTAGCTCAAAATTCGCGGCACTCTGAGCAAGAATCCTACCATCATCTTGGAATCTGAGCAAAACCCAAGGATGTCTAACTGATGCGACTTAGCCGATTCAGTGGGCAAAAACTGTAGTATAGGAACAACATATTTTGAGATATAAAATATTCAAGTCGAAACTAAATTTTACAGCGCATTGCCATTTCATCAATTGCTAAAACTGTCATGCCGGGTACGCCCAGAGTATTTGCAATGCGTTCTATAAACCTGATTTCCGCACATAAGTCATTGTAAGTCATTCGTTTTTAACCATTTTGATTTGGGGTTGATTAACAGTAGAACGTCCCGTGAGGAATGGAGTTTTAGTGTTTGGTAATGAAATCCACCAATAGATAATGAGTTATAGAAGATAAGGAGCAGGTATAAGGTATAATTAGAAGCGTATGATATCTTCGGATGCCATTCGGTAAACCAAAATTTTATATACGGCACATCAGTAAGCTACTGTAAGCATCGGACTGGAACTGAACGGAAAACCGTAAAAATGTTGTATTTATCGGAGGGAAAATAAAAATAGAACCGAAAAAGTAAAATTTTCCCATACTGAGACCGAAAACGCTATTCATTTCGTTCAAATTTTCGGTTCTAAAAAAAGAAAGCCTAATGAAGATTAAAGGAAAGAATCTTTACAAACAGCGACTTGCAACTAGCTAAAATAAAACAGGGTTAGATTCAGATTTATCCAACCTAACATTTTCTTCTTTAATATTGCAAATTGTATTCTGATGCATATTTAATCTCTTATAATAAAAAAGTCTACACATAACATAATAACCTTTCGAAGGTCATAACAATCTGACGGACGAAGCGAAGAAAACCGGTTGGAACCGGTTCGAGGAAGGCATTCGGAGCAAAATCGTAACCGAAAGGAGCAATTGTTTAACCACTGAACCGAAGTGAAACCGAAACAAAAAGTATCATGGATTGATGCCACAGTTTTGGAAGCATTGCTCTGCATCAACGTTGTCAGCGATTTCGTAATGAAAATCAAGGAATAAAAAGTCTCTCCTTACCTTTCGGTGGTCGGATCGGCGCAGTTGAGTGGATACCGAAGCTCGATGACCTCTCCATTCTTCTCCCGAAGCTGTCCCTGGTTCTCCATATAGAATTGGACCAGCTCCGAAAGGGTGGCGAACTTCTCGCCTCCATACAAATCGTAAAAGTCTCCAGTGTTCTGGATCTTGATGTGCGTGACTTCGCCATTGCGCCTGGGGCAAAAAACTGGTGTCATAATCACAACCCAAGACATAACAGACTATTATATTTCAATGTTAAAAGCTCGAGTTAACCCCTTCAGAGCCGAAATGTAATATTTTTATATTTATAGGAGGAAAAAGCTGGAAGGATGAAATGGAGTCGCTGAAAAGCGACTGCCATTTGAGCAAAGAGAGATGTTCGAGGAAATCAGGCTCGGAGATAACGTTTTCGCGATTGGATAACTCATCATTCTTGTTGGAAACAGTTGAAAGCAGTAGTGATAAGATTCATGTCAATTTGAGAGGAGCGAGAAAAAAATAAAAAGAATTATTGAAAGATTATTCTGATTAAAAGAGAAAATAAATCTGCGAATAGCAGTGATTTATGATAGCACATTCGTGTAATTGGTCATATGCTTCAATTAATCATTAAAGCCATCTCCACTACTTAACGAATATTACTTATCGTTACTTATATATTATAATTTAAGATTTAGCGTTTTCACGCGGAATTAAATCACTTCCTTAATTTACTTAGAAGAAGAATTTTGTCGAGAAAGTAATTACAAACATCTCTCTCACGCTGACTTCTACGAAACATAATTTAATCCGAGTGTCAAGTTTCAACTTCTAAGAACTCATAAATTTAAAATGGAAATTTTGGCAAAGATTTAAATGCTGAGGAAAATGTTATCTCCACTTTTATACGCAAGTTATCATATAGAAAGGACTCGAAAGAAGCAGGGAAAAATTCAATGACATCAGAGTAACATAAATATAACAAAAACATTTCAAATTAAGTGAAATAAAATTTATTCTATATCCATTGATATAGACTAATTCACTTTTACACCGTAAGTTACAATTTATGAATCAAAATACCCCTTCATAATTATTATTTAACTAAACCTTCCTTTTGACTATGGGTACCGACTATAATTATAGTATGTACATACATAATTCATACTATTAAATTATAACTTAAGGGTAGGATTGTCCATACATAATACAACGGGTGTACTGAGATAAATCTCAATTTTTAATACCGTCGACATTTAAAACGAAAAAAAAACTTTATCTTTAAAGCGACAATAGCAATCCACCCTTAAAACAATAATAATCTTCTCAGGAAACACCTTTTTAATGTCGATTTAATTTCCAAATAAAATCGAAAATATTGGTTTTTCACGATTCAAAAATGAGACGTTATCGAATGAATGGAAATTATATGTAGTTGATTATAACCGCTTGATCAAGGTTATAAGGGTAGAACATCCACAAGGATCAACTACACAACATAATAGAAAAACTGGATTTCTGAGAAAAACCTACTGAAGAGCTTGCCATGATAGCCACGAAATTTTATAATTTCTTTCCTTCTGAACGTGAGGAAGAAAGAAAATGAATTCGAGTCACGAAGGAGGAAGAATACTGAGAAATAGAGATAAAATCAAAGTAAATAATTATGAAACAACAAGAAGAAAAGCTGAATTTAGCTGGTGCAACAATGGTATTGGTGATATCACCGAGAATAGATTTCATTATTTACCTTGCAACAAAGCATATTATCAACGTCTACTTATCGGACACGTATCTTTCTTTATACATTCCAATGCCGTAAATCACAATGGAGAACAAGGAAATGCAGCGAAAATTTCTTCAAAGCTTTATAAATCCTTCAAACACAAAAAAATAAAACACTGTGTGAGATAACGGTGGAGATTTTACTCGATAAATACGTCTTGTAAGAGAAACTTTTTTTTGTTGCGATAGTGAAAAGTAAGCAGAAGTATCACAAGTAATCGGGAAAGTTTATTTCCTAACTTGACTAATCCAGCTTTCTATAGGTTAATTCCGGTCTATGAATCCACTTTCTTTGGTGGATTGGCCGAGATTGATGGAGAATGTACAATCTTCTCTCATTTCTTTCGATGGTGGATAGTGCGCTCTAGATTTGCCTTGTACATCGCATACTAGCATTTTTACAATAATGGCATATTTAACGCATAACTTACACGTTATCAACCAGAAAATAGATTCATAATGTAAAAGCGTGCGGCCAGACCTAATTGTCTAAAATTAGCTCCCTAGGCCAAAGAAAAATACGCATAAAAAGAGAAAATCATGTCTAAACAAGCTTGGGTAATTAAGGGTGGACATAGCAAACAGGACTAATGAGTAATAATTCATGAAAGAGATTTCTTACTTCATGAGCGTCTAAGATTAATTAAATGAAAGGGGTACAAATTTCTTAATGAAATTTTTATAAGAATTAGGTCGCATCAAGTGAGCAATTAAGCTCGTAAAAGTAATCCTACTAAGTTAGTGTGCAAGGAGATCAATTTTTAGCAGAGGCTAGTAAATAAAATCCATAAGTCTTCAAGTTATCTGAGAGCCAAATAAGATTATGAGACTTTAGCAAAGCAGTATGCGCAAGGAATTACTTCATGTTAGCGTTGATAATTACTTACACGGCAAACTTCATGAGTTGAAAAACTGAGACGTCTACTATTTACGGTGAAATAAATGTTTATGATAATGATGAAATACTGAAGCTATAGGCACACCTCCTCTTTTACAGGTATATATCTAACTAATACTTAATGTTATACATATTTTAGACATTTTGACAAATCTCTGCATTTTATAGCGAATGCGGGCTAGAAAACAAAGAGAATCACCGAAATATGATTGAAACAAGTTATTAATTTCTATTTTTCATGAAAGGAAAAATCAAAACTATTCGATGCATTTTACTATTTTCTTCACAGACAGTATTTAAATAAAATTAAAATTAAATAGTGGCCTTTTGCTTAATCACAGACGGGTTGTTTTTAAGAACACGTTGAAGTTTGGAACCCGCATGGTTTAGACGAAATTGGAAATCTCCATGTTTTTGGAAGACTGCCTCTTTTACACAGTTCTCACTCACTTATCGCAACTTTGCTACATTGTTCAAGTTCCCCATAGCCAGAATAATGGTCTTCATTCATCAATTTTTCCTTTAAAAAGTTGTTTGTACGTTTTCTTTTCATGATGTAATATGATATAAATTATTTCTTGGCAGATATTCAGGTGATATAATGTTCAGGAGTCGTTCTTGATGTGAATGTTTAAACATTGAACTATGGTATAGCAATACTTTAGCGTAGAAAAACCACTTTATTCAATGAAAAGTTTTATACATAAATGAGACCTTCCAATTCCAATTTTAACAAATTCTTTTTAGAACGGATTAATTCGTGAACCACAGCATACCTTCATAAATGCCCATTTATTAACGTGAACAATTCAAAAATTACCAAAAGAATATGTTAAGCTATTTTCAAAGTGTTCCGTATAAACTTACTTGACTGATAAGGTGAAATCTCCGGGGTTGCTTCGGCTGGGCCGGGCAAGAAAACTGCCGTCGAATCCTCGCTCCATCAGCAAGGACTCCGCCTCGATTCCTGACACGTTGGGATGGAACCATCTGTAAATGGAAGCAAAATATTAGTAAGACCTACTGTAATGTAACCTACCGCACACAAAACTGTACATACAGACATCTAAACATACACTCAAGACCGTAGTAACATGAAGAAGTAATTCTTATCTGTCCAAAATGATATTCCAACTCTACCTTTCGCATGAGTTATAACCACAATTACACATTGAAGAGCTTTCAGATAATCATACAAGGTGTGTCCGGAAAGTACTGCACTTTTTTTTGCGCAGGTAATTAAAATGGTCACAAAGAGTTCCGAGCGGTTGGGTTAGGTTGGGAGGACTCTCAGCTTCAAAGCGATGCCTTTGCCACTCTGATCCAAGCAGTTGGGGCGGCAGGATCGCCGTTTCTGCGCAACCCTATGTAGTGCCTGTGTCACGAAACGTGATGGAATCGTCACTCGAGCAACGTTATGCGATAAATTTTTGTTCGAAACAGAACAAATCTCTTGCGAAGACCCACAAATTGATTGTGCAAGCTTACGGGGACAGTGCTCTATCATATTCGCAAGTTTCGAGGTGGTTGAAAGCGTTTAAGGAAGGCCGGGAAGAGGTGGTCGACGAACCCCATGCTGGACTGCCGTCGACCAGCCCAACCGACGACAATTTTGCCCGTGTGCGCGATTTGTTAAATTCTGACCGTCGGTTGAGTGTCCGGATAATTGCAGAAACTCTCAACATTCCCTGAACAATTTTACACGAACTGGTGACCGATAAATTGGACGTGAAGAAGGTGTGTGTCAAGCTGGTTCCCAAGCTGTTGACGGACGATCAGAATAATCACCGGGTGACTGTCGCGACTGAACTTCTCGAACACGTGGAAATTGAACCTCATTTTTTGGACAACGTCATTACCGGGGATGAAACATGATGTTTCGATTACGACCCAGAAAGATCAAGACCGTACTGAAAGGAACCCGTTTTGGGTCGATTGAAGCCACCCAAGACGCCGTGACGAGGGCTGTTGCCGATGTCCACATTGAAGCCTTCCAGGACGCGTACCGTGCGTGGCAGAGTCGCTGGAAAAAAGTGTGTGGATGCCCAAGGGAACTACTTCGAAGAATATTAAACGTTTGTAACAATACCATCAATAAATATATTGATTAAAAAATTGTATTACTTTCCGGATACACCTTTTACTAAAAGCAGGATGAGTGAGTTTTCTGATACCACAGCACTATTTTGAAACATATACACCACATTTACATTAACGAATTGCCACTCATAGAAACACTCAGAAGCAACTAATACCTATAATCAGGCAAATCCGTAGAATTCGGAAGATTTGGAAACCTCTATAATATTTCTATTTCTAACACTTCTGCACTATAGGATGTCACATAGCAAATAATATAAGCAATTTTTTTTTAGATTATACTTCANGTCTCAATACCGCCCTAATAAATTTGCATTATTATTATAATTATTAATATCATTATTATTTTTTGATCTTTATATACGATACAACAATCTCGCGTTCGAAAGAATTTTAGATTTATCTCCCATGATTGTCTTTAGCATTAATCAGTAAACATTTGCTTCACTTGTTCAATCATTTCTGAATTATTAAGATTTTGCTGGAACTCATTGATTTGGTAACATTCTTTCCTTTTAAAAATATCTTGTTGAATAAAACCTCAAAGTCACAATCTGCTTCAGAGTAAATAGAAAATTGCCTAGATTTCCTATCAAATTCTGAAAAGGAATAAAAAACGTGGACTTTGGAGTATGACATATATATCGATTTTAACAAACTTCTTAGGACGATGGAGATCTCTGGTTGCTACAACGGAAATAAGCATACCGAAAGAGAAGAATTAACAATTTTCGGGATTCCTTAATCATTTGAATGAATATTGTAAGAGTAAATCAGTGACCAGGAATGAATTCCATTAAGATACTTGTCCAATGCAATGTTTTTAGATCATTATAAAGAGTAAAGGAAATATATCTGTAACGTTCGAGACATTTGAAATTAGCAAGGCTGTAAAAGTATACCCCAAAATAGAATTAAAAATAACTTTCAGTTAGGTGTACTTTTGGTATTTAAGAGGCACATATCAAAACATAATCCGGAAAATTAAGAGAAGGTAGCCGTCATCATATTAAAAGTGCCACTCAAAACGGCAGAATTGCCTCGTGAATAAATTAGCCATACTAAAAGCACTACAAGCACATTAATAAAATATATTTTACATTAAATTGTGGAGAAAAAGCAACTGCATGCCATGTCAACCTAAAGAGTACTACGGAAAAATATTGGGTAACAGTTATTTTTTTTTAATTTTACAAGAATTGGTAAAAGGAGAATAGAAGATATTGAAAAACAAAGTCACACAGTAAAACTTGAATTGAAGCAGGCATAACGGTGAAACAATGACGGTAGCAATTCATTTTCCACAGAAAGAGAAATGAATGAAAAAGGAAATGAAAATGAGAAATAGGGTAAATGAACATAGAAAAGCGGTAGGAGGCAGCAAACCAGGAGGAAGAAGAGAGAGAAAATCATGTGACAAGGAGAAATATAAGTAGAAAGAAATGACGAAAATTCTCCCTCTTCTGTTGAAAAGGAAAGTAGGAACCCTGAAGCAGGAATACCTAATTGGGTGTACGTGTAACTCTTTAACGAAACTCCATTTAAAACGATCTTTAAATGAATTTAACAAGCATGAAAAGGGAAATAATTTAATATGGATACAAGTAATAACGAAATTGCATCTAGAGAGAGACTATTTTAAGAAGAGTCACACTACGGAACCTTTATTTTTCAGTAATAAACGAATCATTCACCTAGGAGTGCAGCAAATTCTATTAGAGATTTCGCAAATTTCTCATTTCATGGCGAAATAATGAAGCAATTTTCAAAATAATGGTTATCATAAAGAAAGAATTTATGAGTTTAGCATGAAAAAAATAACTGATGCGGTGAAAGGAGGAAAGTTGATTTGAAAGTAATCAATAGTGCGCCGGGATTCAATGACACTGAATATGGAAATCCTTCATTCACACTTTCAAACTAAGTGATAAACAGGATTATTTAATCTAACATTTAAATAAATGGTCTAAGAGTGCTCTCATTGATATTTAAACTGTTATAGTATTCAAAAAATATTTTTCAAACATTTTCTATTCATACTACGGAGGCAGAGTTTAGGGTGATTACGCAATTATGAAATACTAGAATAGTAGAATGGAAGAATGATGGATTTGTACTCCATACAGAAACTGAGCTGTCGGAAATATACTTCATTATATGCATCTCATTTACAGTCACTTCGCTCATATAGGGTTCCTGCCGGAAAATGGAATTAACGTCAGCAAGTACAAAGGTCGAATGTCAATGAAAAGCAGGAGATAGGGCATTCTTTCGCTATATTAAATTTGCGGTGATTCCTAGAATTGAGGAGGAGTGTTATGGTTTCAGCAGAGGAATAGAAACCTCTAATCAGAAAATTTTGGCGATACCTAAAGTACACACAATAAACATATAAAAACAGTTTGGGTCCAAATGCACTTCTCTCACGCATTGAGAAAATTCCGACAGTTGCGATGGAACCTAAAAACTGCGAAATTTTGAGCAGTAAAATTCAATTTTCATAGGACAATCTGAAGAAGTGGGGAATAAAATACAGAACTTCGTCGAGCGTTATAGAGAAATGAGGTTTTAAGCCATACATATTTTATCGTGCCAAATATATCGTTCTTCTAATTAAGCAACCATCGCAATGGTTTCTGAAAAACATATGAAAGCCACAGTTGCTGGACAATCATTGAGTTATAAAATGGATTAAGACAATGGGCGAAACGAATTGGAAAGGGAAACCAATTTCCTCACTGATTTCCCAAGAGAGTCGCAGAAGTTGGGAGATAATAATTCTGGAGCGACCAAGATCATGGGAAATTTCTAGATTATAAGACGATTGAAGTAGAGCTCATAAAAAGGAAAACACGGCATATGAACCAGATTCGATTCAGGAAGATTAATCAAAACTTTTAACGACGTTCAGAGGGATCAATCAACAGCATTGGATAACGACGAACTTTAAAAAATCGAATCGCAGACCTCGTAACTTTACACCAAAAAAAACAAATTCAGCAAAATTATCGATATTACATTTAACCATAACCATTACATAACCAATTTAAATTCGCTCGATTCTTTCATAAATAACAGTCATAATATAGCATTCGAATGAGACTAAGAAATCCAAAGTATTCCAGCTCTTATCAAGCGATGATATGGGCTGGAGAATAAGCCAAAAGAATCTGAAGGGACAAACCAATTTTAAATTGAATCGAATATTTTCGTAGGCTCAGCAAGGTAGATTTATCGAATTTCACATTCCTAATTTTATAATTAAAGAAATACCAATAACCAAAGTAGTTCTGGAATGTATACGAGTATAATCAATTACGATATTCAAACCATCTCTTTTAACTTCATATGACGAAGGGTTAGATGTAAGCAGAGACTCGGTAGTCTCAATACCGCCCTAATAAATTTGCATTATTATTATAATTATTAATATCATTATTATTTTTTGATCTTTATATACGATACAACAATCTCGCGTTCGAAAGAATTTTAGATTTATCTCCCATGATTGTCTTTAGCATTAATCAGTAAACATTTGCTTCACTTGTTCAATCATTTCTGAATTATTAAGATTTTGCTGGAACTCATTGATTTGGTAACATTCTTTCCTTTTAAAAATATCTTGTTGAATAAAACCTCAAAGTCACAATCTGCTTCAGAGTAAATAGAAAATTGCCTAGATTTCCTATCAAATTCTGAAAAGGAATAAAAAACGTGGACTTTGGAGTATGACATAGATATCGATTTTAACAAACTTCTTAGGACGATGGAGATCTCTGGTTGCTAGAACGGAAATAAGTATACCGAAAGAGAAGAATTAACAATTTTCGGGATTCCTTAATCATTTGAATGAATATTGTAAGAGTAAATCAGTGACCAGGAATGAATTCCATTAAGATACTTGTCCAATGCAATTTTTTTAGATTATTATAAAGAGTAAAGGAAAAATATCTGTAACGTTCGAGACATTTGAAATTAGCAAGGCTGTAAAAGTATATCCCAAAATATAGTTAAAAATAACTTTCAGTTAAGTGTACTTTTGGTATTTAAGAGGCACATATCAAAACATAATCCGGAAAATTAAGAGAAGGTAGCCGTCATCATATTAAAAGTGCCACTCAAAACGGCAGAATTGCCTCGTGAATAAACAGCGCAAAAGAAAAATCCCGCTGAGGAAAATAAAACGATATTACAGAGAAAAGAATACTAGCCAAACAGCAATTAATGCGGGACACCGCAATAAAAAAAGAATTAATTTTCCTTCACGGCGCCTAGGAGTATGATACACCCGCACAGCTTTGCTGCGCACACGAGTTGTCTAACATCCGAGGAGATTGTTTTTTTGTCGGAAAAATCTACAGAAAAGCAACATTTTAGTTGCCTTCGAGGTTATTTGTAGTCGAAAAGAACTTCAAATAAACCATCAACGACCTTATTTGTTTGCAATGCAGAGAGAAATACTTCCACGAGTTCGACCTTTACTTCCCACTTAAAGAAACATGCAAAAGTTAAATGAAGGAGAGCCTGTGACCTTGCGAGACTTACAACGCTAAAATGAGGTAAACGGTCAGAGGTTAAACCAACTTCGCTGGAAGCCCCATGGACCTGTAATTCCATAACGCCCGCTTGTAAAGCGACGTACCTGGAGTAGAAGGGAGACGGATGATCCGATTAAAACGCCCCAAGAGCTGTGATAGGCGAAGCTTCTTCGGACATACCCTTTCCCGCTTAACATACTGCGGATTACAGTATGCGAAATACGCAGATATTTATGGAAAGGTCCTTATTAGTTTTTGCCTCGAGGCATGAATAATGAACGGACGGAACAAGATTTTCTCATCCAATAGCGAAAGCGCAATGTGGGGTGGAGATTCAACTGCTGACTGAATTTTTGCATCTTACGGTCGAACGGTGTAAAAAATATCCTAGACATAAAATGGAATATGAAGCAACGTTGTGCCGAAAAGTTCTTTCCCAGCAAACACTTCCTTCTTCTTTCACCATATCGACAATTATTTTCCGAAAAGTTCACCAAATAAGTTTACCGAAGTTTGATACACTATCTGTTAAACGAACGTCATTTTCTTCCTTTTTCTCGGATAAAACTAGAAAATTTTCGAATAAGTTAAACCCTAAAATAATATATGCCCAAAACTGTAATTTCGTAATAGCTTGGCAATTAAAAGATATCAATTGCTAATAATGAATGAAAATTCATCATCTTGTAACGATATGAATAATGAAAAATATCAAGAAAATTATGACAGATAGAAGATGCTTCCTCAAAAGCGAAACTGATCGCATTGAAATAAACCTTAAAAAAAATATAAATTTTTATCATTCAAATTATGATTCTCCACGAAGTTGCGCCTCCTTATACTGATTTCAGCCTGAGAATTAACTTGTAATATTTGAGAAACATAACTGATTTCATGTGGCAGAAAAATGGGAGAGGTTGATTAATTTCGCGAAAACGAATTAAATGTCCTAGCATGAAATTATGATCACTTTACATAGCTATCATGGCGCTGCTCCGTCATCTAAACGCCAGCTGTAATTTTCCACCCTTGCAAATACGAAAAATAAGAAAAACTGCGGTCGCAAGCAGCCACATAAATACGTATATGAGTCTGTATACGGAACAATGGTATGGACACTAGAGACCATCGTCCGCGATACTTAGGAAAGATGAAGTAGCGGTTACACAGTGTTAGCTCAATGGATAAACAGAGAATCGGAATGGTTACTCGGAAAATTTCTCCTTCCCATGAAACCAAAATGTAGGCTAGCCAACAAAGTGGATAAGAGAAGAAAGATGTCCACACATGACCTTCAAAACGATTTTCATACTCCTGAAGCAGAGATAGTACCGAGAAGAAAGGAAAAACCTTCTCTTGAATGTAGTAGTTAGTATTTGTATTGTTAAAAGTGCTTCGACAGCTTAGATCATTTCGCACGTGGGCCCCCACCGGGAATCGAACCCGGGACCGCTTTCATTGAAGTCGAACGCGTTGGCCACTTGGCTATCCGGGAGCCCTGGATGTAGTAATAATAGTGGTAATTTTAAAAGTGCTTCAACAGCTAAGGAGATTTAGCACGTGAGCCCCCACCGGGAATCGAACCCGGAACCGGCTTCACCGAAGTCGAACGCGTCACACTCATGTCTATCCGGAGACCCCACCTTCTCTAGAATAATTATGATCAATTTAGAGACTTTCTACATCCGATCACAGAAGGCCTTCTAGAAAAAAAATCCTGAGCTAATCCGAAGGCTCTTCAACAAACCCGATTATCTTGAAAGGTTCTCGTAGCAAGACTCTCATTTTTTTTAATTCCTGGGTGTTCGAAGCGAAGATTTCATGCAAATTGGCAATCACAGAGGGGATAATTGGAACTAATGAAAGAACTCCGGTTAGATCAGTATTTATCCTAATGAACATTTGTTACCATAGAGATAAAACTTCTAAAGTATACTCGCTAAGATCCGAAAAACTTAATGATTTCCTCAGGAAAGATTAGGCCTTTCCTGCTCAAAGAAGATGGAGTTTTCGCTTACAATTAGATGGATTATTCTATTATTTAAAGCTAGATCAATATCATTATCTGTATTAGAATGACTTCCCGCGAGATCAAAAGCAGTTATAGCTGTTCTCGCAAAGGTGGAATTGTTATTGCTACTCGTAACTAACAATAGAAATGATAAATCGTTTTGTAGACTTAACCTCATGTGTGCGTGAAATCCACTCAATTTAGAGGATATTATTCTGTAAAAAAGACCGCCAAGGAGAAAGTTCCGTTTTAAACGAAGGAAAATATCAAACNAAAAAATACGATAGGTTTAAGTGAATTTCTAATGTGCATGAGGTAACTTCATCATATGTTAAGCTTAATTACCATACTTTAATGCTTGGAAAGAGACCGTCGCCGATCAATCTTTTCCGCGATATGACTGTCGACCATTATCACCGCACTCATATTTATGCCAGCAACCGTAAATGAAAATGGTTCACTTACACATATTTCCGGAAAGAATGTAAAAAAGGAAATTTAAAACTAACATTATATAGGAAAAACGAAATACGTCACAAGACAATAAAAATGTTACCCAACACTTTAAAAACATATATGATCTATTTTCATACTGAAACTGCAAAAATAGTGGATTGATTTATAATTTTTTATCAAAGGAATCCTTCAAAATTAAGAAAAAAATTTCCAGTACAAATAAAAATAGTCTGCGAATGAATACTGTAGCGTTTCTCTGTTAAAAAACGCACCGAAAAATAAATAAACAAAGAGAAAGGTTGCGCGAAAAAATCCTCGTACAGAAAATACAAGAGAAAGAGAAGGGAGTAATGAAAAGCATTTCACAAGTATTAAGATGGATCGTTTTCTCTCTAAGAAGAGATGAAAATCTGGAGCTTTCTGGATTACCCGTCTCTGCGATAAAGCTGTGAATCCATTAAGCCTTATTTTGCCTGGGTAAACGATAGGAGACTGAGGGGTACAGGGCAAGGGACATAAAATTCATCACAAAGATACATGACCCCTAGATAACCTTTTTAATTTTTGGGACTGTCTCTTTATTCCTGGAATTTTTAGGGTAACATTTGCAGAGACCAAATTCAGTGTTTCGTTAAAAAAAAGTTTCCTAAAATGCGTGTTACTGGAAAATCAGCTATTTATTTCCACCAACCATACTTTGAATAATTGTAATGCTTTATCAACAACAAATGGGAGCTTATTACGGCTAGGAGCATTTACACTTTAATATATTCATCCAACATATATAAAAAAAATTATCGAGACAGAGATGATGCCATAGGAAAACAAGACATTTAAAATAGAAAAGCCAAAAAGGCCAAGGGATATTTTCTCACTTTCCAGTGCATAATTCTTCCACATTTTTGAACCTCTCTTCCCCTTCCTTTAAACTAAACATTGCATGCTAATCAGACCAGCTAGAAAGCAAATTTATAATACCTACATTATCAATGTTGTATTCTCGGAATTCATTCCCTTGTAATTTTCTAGTCAAGTGTCGTTATCATTCATTTTTCCGTTAATATTGTTATTTCAATTTCAGAATTGCCAAAAATATGAAATATTATTACATGGAGACAATACTTATAATTGTATTATCGATTTACAAAGAATTACTAAGTTTCCGGAGTTCTAAAATTACCGAATCAACCACGTAAAATGTTGTGAGATAAAAATTATATAACTAGCATAAAAGGTACATAATAAACACTGAAATATTTATTTTGGTATAAAAGTCAATAGATGAAATCAATGCAAAAAATATCAAATTTTATCGCCTGTAATTTCTTTGTTATGAGCGTTTTCTTAAATTTCAGAGGGGTAGAATAATTTATGAGGGAATGAAACTTGATACAAGAACGTTAAAACAGCTTGTGAATGCTTATTGAGACAAAGGGCATAACACGGAAATGATTTAGAGTTCTAGACATGACTAAATTAATCTCAAATTACTTCAAATGACATGTCTACAAAATTATTTCGTTAATGTAAAAGCAAGCAGCATAAAGGTTCAAAGGGCGATCTCGAAATTAATAAGCTTTGATAGCAAAATGAACTGAAAGGAGGACTAAGTTATCTTTTATTAAAAGTTAGATCTTGAAATTATTTCATGGATCAAAGTCTACCAACACTAGTTTAAATTTTTGACCAAGCAAATGAAATGCTAGTATGTACTGAGGTTTACCTAAGTAAAGTGATTAACATAGTGATTAAATAAAGCAGCCGTGCTACGTGCATAATCTAATTAAAAGGTTAACTTACTCAAAATCGTTCTTGATATTTTTAAACAAATACATTCCTGTTGGCGATACAGATAATGCTGCATCTATAGGACACGTCAAGACAGCGCATGATTAAGCGGATTCATTCTCACTAAGAATAATGACAATTACCAACCTCAAGTGAGAAATTTATAATCTAAACCGGGTTTCTCTCAACCTTTTACCACTTTCCTTACAAACAAAGAATTCCGTTAACGGAGTGGAATTAACTCGGCCTGGTAGAAGTTATCAGAATTCCTGCACGTAGGGTGGAATAATCTGGGTAGGATTCCTGGTCATGCCAATATTCTTCACTACTGTTTCACCTTGGGTTTCCCATTACTTCCAAGGTAATTCAAGTTGTCAAGGAATATTGAAAATGGATTCTTGTAAAAATAATAATAATCATTTATTTAACTCAGACGTTGCCCCAATTACATGAGTTGTAATAGAATAAACACAAAAACAAAATAAAAAAGGTTAGAATATACAAAATAATAAAAAACGATAAAAGAACATAACAAAGTCCAGTAAAAAAGCAATACAAAGAACAGACAAACTTAAAGTATTATGGTGTAGAGTTCGTAACAAAAATTGAGTAAGCCTTTCTCCTTATGGTATTCAAGGAATCGCAGAAGAAGTCCACAATGTTTGATAGTTCGTTAACCGGCCTATTGATCCTTGGGACGAGAGAAAACTTGTGAACGTCTTTCCTAGAGAAGTGCACAGCCAATAAAGTTGTGTTTCGTGATCTCCGAGAGGGTACAGCAAGTCCGATCAGGGAACAAGTGCCAAAAGCACCTTGGAACCCCTTCCGAGCAAAGGAGATATCGTGAACTTTACGTCTGACCCATAGTGGCTGGATTCCAAAATATTTACAAAAATTCAGATAGTCATTTAGTCATGGTTCGGGAACTAAAGAAGGTGATTTAGATATAGTGCTCCCAAAGCATCAATTCGTAATAACTTGAATCTATTCTTTAATTTTGCATAGAAATTTAAACTAAAATCGATTACCAAAGGCAACGTTGCAGTGTTTCACGAAGTTCAGGATCACTTCAGTAGCTGTATGATCGAGGGAAAGACAATTTGACTACAGTCAATCACAGGAAAGTAGAGAGTAAAAAATACGATAGGTTTAAGTGAATTTCTAATGTGCATGAGGTAACTTCATCATATGTTAAGTTTAATTACCATACTTTAATGATTGGAAAGAGACCGTCGCCGATCAATCTTTTCCGCGATATGACTGTCGACCATTATCACCGCACTCATATGTATGCCAGCAACCGTAAATGAAAATGGTTCACTTACACAACAGTGCAAAGGAAAATCAATACCAGGGAGAAAACGCGAAGACAACCCTTTCCGGTATAGGAGACGGCGTACCAATTAGTACAAACATGTCTAAATTTGATGCATGTCTTTAAATTTTACTTTCCTCTGCAGAAGGCACATCATCTTTTGATCCTGCGTCGTATACTCATTCCCAGCTGATAACATCATAAATTAGCTTTAGAAATCATGCTTAAAAGAGCTCTGTTTAAATATCCTACGCATTCTTTTCATAGAAGACGGGCTTGATGTACGCCAAAGAAAATACGAGACACCGGCAATGTTTTCGCTTCGCTGCAGTTGACGTAACGAAGCAAGATGAGGAGGGAAAAAGCCGAAATGAAAAGGGAATAGACAAATACAAGCGGAGAGCGGAAAAGCGCTTTGCAGCAACACACGCGAGTGAAATAAAAGCGAGGGAGGGGAGTTGGGCTTTTTTCGGGAAGGTAAGGGCGACGCATGGCAGGAGCGACGCAGGAGCACGAGGAGAAGACAAAAGACGCCGTCGAAGGACATCCAGAAGGTCGCAGTGCCATGCACAATAAAAAAGGGGGCGTAAATTTTGACTGCCCATTCTGCTCCGGCTGCATCTCTCCCTCTCTTGTACGGGAAGAGCGCCTCGCAGCGGACGTTACGTAAACGAAGATTTATATGCGGATTGCTGCTCGTTGATTCTGGATCGCCGGACAACGAAAACAATCTTTAAAAACGACGAAATTCTGCTTTAACGCCGCACGTAGCGTATGGTTATGGACTGTATACATCTTTTGTAATATTGGTTGTTTATAACTGAACGTTTTTTCATGCTAAAAAGAACATATATATCTACTGAGATTCGCTAACGAATTTTATGTGATTAGATGTGTCCAGTTTTACAACATAAATTAATTTAAAAATGAGACCTAAAAGTAATTTTAAGAATCACTACATAAGACTAAGATGCACATTAAAATCTCTCTTCTTAATATTTCCCTCGAGCATTAACAGTTAATATTTGGCAGTTATTGAGCAACCATTCTCGAGCAAATTATTCTAAATAATGACTAAGACCATACATTTTAAGTGCAATAAGAAATAACAACGAATACCTTTTACACGGCATTAAAATATTTAACGGACGAAATCTGGACTAAATTTGAGTAAGATTATCATTCATTTCTATAATTGCCTATTCCAATTTTCATTTTATTTCCAACTTAAAGTTATAGCAGGTAAAGCGTTTTCCAACATTTCAGCTAAATTGTAGATACGTAATTTATTTATAATTTACATAAGAGAAGAGTTTTAGGAAGGATTGTTCTTTCCATGATACACGTAACTCATAAAGCTCGACCTCACCCCTAAAACGCTTACTAGTGTCCGTGTGAGTCCATATTAATGAACGATAATAGAAGGTGCGCAAATTTGCTATGACGTCACAGACTCCCATAATAGGAATTTCGGGATTGTATACACAGTGAAATCTCGATTATCCACACTAATGATGGGTAGAGGGTGCATGCATAGTCGTATTTCTACCGCTACATAGAAAAGGTCTAACTTGAGTCCTGCTTGTATCAGGATTATACTTGTGTTTGAAGTTTTTTCAAAAAGACCGTGGAAAATATCGACGAAGAGCGAAAAAATCATGCAAGGGTTATCTGCAAACCGGACAATCCGTCCAGGGATAATCGGGAGTTCACTGTACTGTGAACTAAATATGTAAAATGCAGAAAAAACAGGCTCCCGGATAGCCAAGTGGGCAACGCGTTCAACTTCGGTGAAAGCGGTCCCGGGTTCGATTCCTGGTGGAGGCCTACGTGCGAAATGACCTAAGCTGTCGAAGCATTTTTAATAATACTACTATTCTACTACAATGCAGAAAAGTCCGAAATAAAAACGACGGTGGAAACGTCTCAACGATAAATGGCTTTTAGGATGCTAACCGGTGCTACGGGGAATAGAGTCCTGCTTTACATTAGCGTTTAACATAGTTTTATTTTCCAAGAGAGAGCCGAGGTAAAATTACGAGATTATTTCAACCGTTTTAAAAACTCGGATTAAAAAAAAAGCTAGAATATGGAACACTTAAACAGGACAAAACATTCTACATTCTCCGAATAGTCGTCTAGTAACCCTAAATAACGGTTCCTCGCTTGTAAACACCGAAAGAGACGGCAATAAACTCCGCCAGAAAAGTAGCATGAACCTACTCCAGACTGAAAGTAACATAAACATGAAGGAAATACAACTTCTCGTTAACTGCGAAAAAATAGGGTGCGGGGAAAAGGTCGAGTGAAAGGTGGACGTGCAACAAAAAACTCACGCCATTTATTTTCCCGCTAATTTAACGTTGGGAGACGCAAAGATGAAAAAGAAAGTGAACGAATGGGACAGGGTGCGTGGGATGCAAGAAAGCATGCACGAACCAGGGTCTACGAAGCAGAACATAACGCTTCTGAGACACTGCTCAGCAGCCCATCAGGAAAAGCAAAGGTAGGGGCTATGCATCCTTTTTTCATCCACTTTGATATTAAAAAGAAGCCAGGTGGATCGACGAGGAAAACACGAGCTAATCACTGTTCAACAATTCGAAAAGTTTTATTAAGTAACTATGTGTAATCACAAAACGACTAATCGGTATTTGGGATGATGATGTGAATATAGAAGGTTACCGAAAAACCTTTAGAAAAACAGATTTTAAAGAAAGGGAACTCTTGCATCGTGTCTTCCTTTAAGATTATCACTTGTATAACTATAGTAAACGTTACCTACATTAATTTTATTCTACCGGATACAAAGCAGACTAGCTATGCTTATCACCTATAGAACTACATTTTCATGGCATTTCTTGCTAAGTAATTACTAGCTATGGATATATTCATTGATAGCATCAGAACGCGACCAGAAGAGAAAATTTGAAACATTTCCCTAGTGAGTGAATCAATATACTTGTGAACTAAAATCAGCCATCCAACGAACAATTTAACCTTAAATATTCTCTTGATTCGTTTAACAAATATAAGAAGTGTGGACACACGGGCAAGCCTATTAGGTTTCTATGTATTCCATCCAATTTAAAATAAGGTTCATTGAGAAGTTTATGAATGGAGAATTCCATTACAACGCAAACATAAAATATACGACACCCGTCATTCGCGCGCGGTGGAAAGTTTCCCAAACATATTGCGCTATTTAGCATAATACAAGCGGAGGGAGTGGACGTGTTCCTAGAGGGATGGCCCTAAGCAAGATAAAGATAAGTGACGCAGGGCGACGGAAAGGACCACCTTCTCTTTGCAACGGTTCTAAATATGGATCAAGGGGTTTTGTCGGGAGATGTGTGGGTGGAAACGTGTGGGTGCTCCGCAGCGTACCCAAGACGAGAGTTTGACACACGTCCAGCCATTCGCCCCTCTCCCTTTCTAAGGTGTGGAGGTGTTTGGAACAAACGAAGCGTTCAGAGCATGATCCCTAACAGAACGAAGAAGAGAGGAGAAAGGGGCGATGGGAGAGCTATGGGTAAGGATACGACATGCAAATTCACGTGGAAGGTAATGACGGAGAAAGTCCCACTAGGAGCGAATGAAAGGGTGAGGGAAAGTTACATAGAAACTTTCGCATAAATTTATACATCGCGACAAGGGAAAAGCTTTGAGACAGGATGCTTGACGCCAATGACGACCACTTCAAACCTCGTGAAAACTGAGTTCTATCCCTCGATGGCTTTTAATTCGGCCCAGGTAACCACTAAGATTCATCCCAACCTATACGTTCTCTGGCACCTTGCACGAATGAGAGTGCTTCAAAAAGCAATCTAGCTTCTTAACAGCCAACACTTAATCGCGGCTGAGGAAAAATCAGATACGGAACACTAACGAGAGTTGAATGTGACAATTGCAATAAATGCAGCTACCACTGAAAACAAATAAATAAAAAGACTAATAGAGAATTTAAAATATGAAGATTTTCACAGACAGTTTCAAACATCGTAGAGCGAAATCAGAGTTTCCTAAGTAAATCGGCCCAAAACTAATTTCTGGATTCCTCTTTCAAATTTCCCTTTAAAACTAAATCAGACTTCAGAGGCCTACCCAACACTGCCAAGATGATAACCGCTACCTTAGCCGCCTACAGCTTGAAACATGTATTCAAAACAAAGAAATGCAACACTCGTATATACACAAGGAGAAACGGGTATGAAAAAAGTTTGACGGGACCGGGACTCGAACCAGGGTCTTCCCATTGCCGGTTAGAGACACGGGTTCGAGTCCCGGTTCCGTGATATTTTTTCCAAGTCGTTTCTATTTGGGAATTTTCGCAGGTGCACGCCTTATCGTACCGAGTCACCTAAACCCTATTCATTGTACACTATATTCAATCGTGTACCCGCAAACTCGAGAAAATGCAGCGCAAAGCGATACGATTTGTTAAAAAGATCTATGATTTAAAAAATGATCTAGGATGCAGGTTGGGAGTCCATGAAAGAAAGGAGGTTAGAAGCTAAGCTGTGATTGCTTCATAAACGATACGAGACAACATCCGACTAAGAGGTAACAAGCAAGGAAAAGGGTTTAGGTGACTTGGCACGATAAGGCGTGCACCTAGGAAAATTCCCAAGAAGAAACGCATACGAAAAAAGACTGAGGGGCCGGGACCCCAGTCTCCCGATTGCCCCAATTTCTGGGCATGGGCACGCGGGTTCGACCAACTTAGCTACATTGTCCACAGCTATGACCTCATAGAGGCACCGACCATACAAAGTGGTAGAAAGAGAACCCCTCTTTAAGGATAACACACAAGGAAAAGGGTTTAGGTGTCCTACAAGATCTCTCAAACGGCAAACGGTAGAGAAATGATCTGGTGGGATAGCTCAATGGATACAGCAACCAACCGGAAATTGGGAGACCTGGGTTCGAGTCCTGGTCCCGTGAGACTTTTTTCAAGTCCGTTTCTCCTTGGGAACTAAAGAGCTAACCCGAAGGCCTTGTTTACAACCCCTGCCACACGCCCAAAAGTGGCTCGCAGGGTATTTATGTCGACGTGAAATCTCACAGATCAGCATAATCTTTAACAAATATTCCTTTAAAATTTGAGACTATACGAACTGATTGTAAACGAAATCTTCGGAGTTGATAATAATTTTAAGCTGTTAATCCTGATGACAGAGACAGATCCAAATCAAAGGAAAACTTCACAAAAATAGAGAAAGTAGGAAAGGAATAAACAAAATAAACCCTCCCGTACTATTAAAGGATGGGAGATGCATTCATGCGCTCGGTTTACAGGGTTACATTCGTCTCAGCTTCTCATTGAAGCCAGAATAAAAAAAAATTGAAAAAGTCCGTGACTCTCTTGCACGAGAGGAAAGAGATGGTGGCAGGCTCCCCTGCAGTTTCTATTAATTCCCTTCAAACCGGTAAATCAAACCGATGGCAAAACGGGAGGAGATGAAAAAAGGAAAACGCTCTATTTTGCATCGTCACAAAGAAGTGTAAAGATCGTTTAGTCGCATTTCCTTTCACTTCTCCCCAATGCTTTCCCCAAAGAGGCAATACTCTCGTCTGGGGCGTAGAAAGGGGTCGTACTTTCCTATTTTTCGAGGGATTTACTCCGTTGCAACGGTGCTTCGAACGGTTCTTTATACAACCAGACGTGTTATCGCAAATTCGATTTTCGAACGCCTGGCAAAGAGGAAATTCTGCTCTTTTCTCGACCCTATGTGTTAAAGACATCGCTGGAGTTGAAACTGAAATGCATCGAGATGTACCCAAAGTCGCGTTTACAGGAAACGTGTGAGCATTTTTATACGAAGAAGCGAGGAACTGAAGAAACTTGGCGGTTGAACCAGTGATAATTGCATGCGATGACATTTCACGGCTTATTTTTTCTTACAGATATTTTAACCAACTTCAGCGTCCTAAATTTGAGTTGAAAGTGATTCATTGTTTGCCTTCCTCTTTCATTATAAATATGTACTAAATAATCAACTCCTTTGCTGGTATCTTCATGTATCGTCCACATGGAATTCTTCCCAGTAACTACGGTTAATCGCAATCTTTATGGTGATCATACTCCTTCTACCTAAGTAGACATCGTTCAATTAGGTAAGTAATTTTCTGTGCGAATTTTAAAAACCGAATTCCATGAAACTGAAAAGAAATTGTGATCCATAGCATAACAGCTCAAAACTGCTTAATAAATGAGAGAGAAAAATGAAATATTGTAAATAAATATACATCTACAATATGAAGAAGAATGATCAAATGAATCAAGAATAGTTCTGTGAACAAAAATTAGTAAAAATATTAACCAGAGTACCAGAATAATACCAGAGCGCGAACCCCGAAAAAAATCAAAAAAAGGTAAAGAGGAAATAATCGCTAAGACCAAAAGTTACATCTGGTAATTTATTCCGTATAACATTGGGGAAGCAAACATTAGATTAGACAAAAATGTAGGTAGAAGAATGTATAAAGATGTCAATACAACCCCTGCCATACGCCTCTGGTGGATAGCGGGGTAGATGTGTAAATGTTAAGTAAAATACCTCGCGGAATGACAATGGAAAGATCTGGTGTTGAACGTGAAGCTCAAAAGCTGTTTTTGTAGAAAATACGAAGAGCTGTTTTCCCATGAGATTTTTATATACCGTTCCACAAAGTCAAACCACATCTTTTTGAGTATATTGACAGTGAAGTGTTAACTGACAAAGAATTTCCGATTAAAATAAATTTTAAATAGGAGATATAGAAGAAGTCTACAGTCATTTGTTCTCAAAGGATATGCATTGTTATTCTGTATATTTCTTAGGCGATTAATTTTACCATTCAGTATATAATGTATTCTTCATTTAGAGCAACTGAAAGACTGAAAGATAAAATAAGGCTTCTATGACATCCTATAAATCATAAAAGTTTTGCTATTTCGCCTTATTCTCAGTAATCTTGAAATAAACACTAACTTACTATTAAGGACTCTGCCATCTATTACAATATAACTCAATCAAAACTGATATTTCCAAGCATTGTACATCAGAAGCTTTCCAGCGGTTACACTTCATGTTAACGGATATTTTGCTACTATCTTATATATGTCAACCACACTTCACACCACTTCCCGCTTTTCCAAGGAGAAATTTTATTAAAAATAGAATCAATCTTCTATAGCAACATTCGGTGGAATTCCATACTTGTTATGCACAATTAAATTTCGAAACTTGTACAATTCCACAGGCTATATAAACAGAGAGCGACAAAAGTTTCGAACATTTTAGGGAATATTTTCTTTCAAAAGCCTGAAGATGAATAAATGTTCGAAACTATGGTTGCTATTTAAATATAAATTCAGTGGAATTTCACAATTATTGCCATTTATATTACAGATAGAATACATACTATTCTGATACTTCTGGTCATATTTAATCTATATTTAATAGATAAAAAGCAAGAAGTACAGGATAACTCAGAGCTAGTCTTTGGCATGAATAAAAGACTATCAATACAAATATGAGAAAATCCCGTGCATTTCATTATTGATGAGCAGGTTAATAATTACGCGGCACCAAATCCGTGTATGTAAAGAAGATTAGATCGTCCCATATTTGAGCAAATTTCATGAACTGCGAAATGCAGAGGCGGTATTCACTATGTAAATTAAGGAAAGTTTCATAGAATGACATGCTCTTGACTTTTGAGCAGCCAAAATAAAGTAACAGAGAATTAATCCAAAATAAATGAGACATTTGGGTGCAAAATAAAAAATGCTATAAAAAATAGTTAATGAAGTTCATATAACAAACTAGAGAGAGAGAAATGAGAAGTAAATTGGCAATAAATATAATTTCACGGGCTTATTTAATTAATATCTATACTTAACGAATCAGTAATGGGAAAAAGTTTGCTCGGCTATGCGTTTAAGAGGAAAAGATAAAAATAAATCTTCAGTTATTGAATATTATGAACCGAAAAGTTTTAATGGAAAGATTATAAAATTTTAGACGACGCTTAACTTCACAGCAGCAAAGCGAGCTAAAAAATAGCAACTTAAGGACGAGGTTTGAAAATTCATTAGGGAAATTCGCTGGTTCTTTATTCATAGCAGGAGTTGAGAGAAGAAAACTTTTCAAAAGTATTGCCTCTGAGATATTTCAGCGTGAACGAAAGAATGTACTAAAACTAAGAGAACCAAAAATTCTCAGACCTTAAAGAGAACCAAAGGGTAAAAATAAGATACCCACCCCAAATGTTAAATAAAACATTTAATAAACCGAATATTAATTCGTAAATGATTAGTAAGCACGCTGAAACATTGAAATTGTAGTAAAATATTTAATGATATCTTAGCGCAAGTGTAAAACAACTACAAGAGCTCCTTAGTTCATTTAAGTCAGGAGAGCATGAAAATAAATGGACCTTATATCATTGACAGGAAAATTAGTAAAAGAGTATTCAGAATGAATATTATCACTATTCTCTGACAAATATACAGATCGTTTACACTTACATTAGTATCCCGCATATATCAAAGTGAACTAAACGTAAATATCTTCAGCGTATTGTATTTTCTAAGGTATTAACCTCGAATATTAATCTTACGTACAATGCAACGCACTACTACCTAAGAATTTATCCATTGATTTTTAATTACTTAATGAAATAGTTAAAAATATTATAGCTGCCCTTTTTCCGTAACAACTTACGGCTCACGTTTTGAGTTCGAATTTCACGCAAAGTTCGGGTAAAAGGAAACCATTGAAGGAAACAAACGAACGTTTTATTCATAAAACATTTTATGCAAAAAATTTATTTCTCACTTACTTCATACATTGGATATGTTTCGTACAAATCTAACCATATTCTTCTAATTGGACTTCCCCTGTATATAATTCATAGATTAATTTTAAATAAACTAACAATACATTTTCCGTTTACTTGAATAAAGGACTTACTGCTGAGAATCATAATGTTTAAAACCTAATTCACGGTTTCTATGAACGTTTATAATTTAAAAAACAAAAAAATACTCATTTCCAAATTACGTATTCAATAACGGAATAGATTTCTGGATGTGGATGATTGGAATTAGATCCAGTCACCCTACGTCGACCTGAAGATACAAGGACACATAAGAAAGAAAAATTCGTGCCAAACTTCGCAACGCACCTTTATGACCCAGATGCATACCGAATAGATCGAAAAGTCCGCACAAAGAAACAACACCGCAGAAAATTCAAAAGATGGATATGACAGATATGGCAAACCGAGCAAACTAGTTCTAAAAACTCTCGGCCCGGGATATGGAATCGGGTTCCAAAGTTCCTGCTCATCGGAGATTTGCGTAAATTGAAAGCAGTCACGATACATGCAACAGTAACAAAGAATGACAAAAAATATCGAGAAACAGAGCTGGCAGATGGGCGAATGGGAAAAACCATCGAAGGTCTCCAGTGTCAGAAATACGAAGCCGGTGATTCATCATGGATTTTCAGGAGGTCGTCCGTGCTTATACTAGCTCGAACGATAGGACAAACTAACGTTTTAAACGCAAAGCGGCTTTGGAACAATTTTTTCACCAATTCTATCGCGAGTTCGATCGAACAAAGAGGATATAAGAGCTGCTTGAAGTTTAAGCGCACTAGGAAAGCAGTAACAACGAGCTGAGGTACCCAGATTTGCCCGGGAGGGAAATAAAAATATTTTTTCCGTAAAAGTTTGCTTTAACACTCCCTCCATCCATTCATCCTAAGAGACAACATTTCGACCAAATATCTAAGCTATCCTAACTTTTAAGAATTTGTAATCCGTAAAAGTCATAGGTTCTCAACAATACCTAAATGAATAGAAATAAATCACCATTTTCTTGACGAACGGAAAGATTGTCGTGCACGTTGAGGACGATAATGATTAGATAATACATGAATGTTACATGAAATATAATTTTTTTAATCGAGCATTATTATCATTATAAATCAATTGCAAACGCATTCCTAATGTATTTATGGGAGATTCGACTTCAAGAGTAACAGTATTCTTTAAGGTGACACTTTTTCTGAGGCGAAAAATATTTGCATGTCGCTTAATTAATTCATTGGAAAACTTCACAAAAACTACATTTCATTACTAGAATAATAATTAAATTAAATTAATTTTCTTGATATTTATGTCTGATGATTGAAGGTCGATTGACAGTTTATTTTTCTGGGAGATGCTGAAGCATGCTGAACACTAAATAGTCGATCTTTCGCGTATACCAACTGAAAATTATGAAACGACGCAAAGTCAAACCCGGGGCTATTATAAATTAAAAGTAACCTTTTTTGTCTCGGGACGCAAGGGTTTTCCAAGCTGGATGATTGTGTACAATATGGTTCTATAGTTTTAGGTGAATATTGATAGAGAAACACAGACTAACTTATTACTTTAAATGCAAGATTAGAAGAGGAACCAAGTTTGGATGACCTTACTCTATCAATGCGATCTAATCTAAGAAAGATTATAATTACATATAATTATTAATAAGGGAGTATATCAGAAATGAAAAAAACACGTCGAACACACCGGGTTCGATTCTCGGTGGGGGCCTACGTGCAAAATGACCTAAGTTGCCGAAGCACTTTTAACAATACTACTACTACTACAATGTATCTATACTGTCCACGGGAGGTTTTTGGAGGGGTTTTCCTCCCGTCTTTGGGCGAATGCCGGGCAGATGTCATTATTATTTTGTCTCCCTTGACCATTGCCACCTGGTCCACCGACCAACTTGCAATGATATATTAAATAAATAAACAATATTGCAGCAATCAACTGAGTTTCATGTTATTTGTCTGCAGATGAATATCTTACCCTACACTTATGGTCAAAATATTGTTTCCCTAAATTTAATAATCCGAAACATGAGTTTAAAATACTTCTTAGTTAACTTTCCTTTTTCATAGGGCATTTGAGTAATTAGAGGATTTTTCATACATCTGACAAATTTACATGAACTTCCTCCGAGCAGATAATTACAATCCTTCTCATTTCCGCAGCAATAATCATATTCCCCATTCAAACTCGTCATTCGATTACTTTTGAAAGCCTTCGCGCGGATCAGAAAATCGCATTCAGCACCTCGGGTTACATTCACCGATTTTATCTCAAAAGTTGCCTTTCAGATGGCACGGTTATTTCGGGAAGATAAACAGATCTCGTCGTAGTCTCGTAGACATAAAGAGAAGGCATTTTCTCGGGCGTTGTATCACTAGGGAACAGCCTCCGCAAGCACGCTTACTCGGGACTACTTCGGAAGAGACATATAGGACATAGCGGCCTGGGGTGCGCGAACGTAAATTTCGCCATACATCTGGCACGTTACCAAAAGGCGATATAAAAGGAGTATAAAGAGGGAGCCCGGCCTTTCACTCTCAAATCTAACGCGGGTTAAAGAGAGGATCAAAGTAGGACGCCGGTCCAGGGCCAAACTACTCCCGTATTAACGACGTGGAATTCAAGAGTAGTGAACCATCTCCGCAAGAGATGTCTCCCGCTTTGGGAAGAATCATCCGAGACGTGGGAAAGAGATGCATTCCGACATTACGAGCGCTTGAACGCGGAGACACCGTCTGTCGCCTGCCATTATCAACAGCGCTGTCTATACGTCAGCGGCTGAGAAAGTAAGCTGTCCGCGGGTAAAAATGTAAATTTTGTGATGAACCCCGAACCATCGGTAGCTTAAAGTAAAACACCAGGATAAATTTAGCCTGAACTATCGGTAACGGTTTAGCGCGTGAATAGTAATAATGGAGACCAATCCCGTTCATAAAAAATCGCTAATTTTTTTTTAACTTTAACAATTCTCAGTCACAAGCTACGATGGTTTTACGGTATGTTTATGGTATATATTTACTTTGCCAAGAAAATAATTATCATAAATTTTTATGCTCTTTAATGTCTTAGTTAAATACTTTCCGAACAACACAATAACCAATTCCAATCAAATGTTACTTAATCGAAGAGCGATTTTATGATAATAATCAGAAAATGCCCTTTGAAGATAAGATCGTGATAAATAATGCAGCTAGGGTCGATGAGCCAATATTACTCTAAACAGGGAGATAAGTAATAGCAAGAAAAGTTACTACTTTTGATACGAAAACTTCATTTCATCATTTAAGGACGTAACTATATATGTCAAGGATGAGAACTAAAGAAAATGGCAAAGATGGGTTCGATTACCTTTCATCTCTCAGAAGCTATGACAGGGAGAAAAAAAATTACTCTGCAATAGAAAATACATAAACAGCAGAATTTTCAATAAAAATCGGACAAGAAAGGTTTATTTATAATAGCTGCATAGCTCAAATTCTTGCAATTGAGATCACCTTAAATTATAGAAGTCGAAATTTCTAAATCTAATGAATAAAAGTCTCTAGCGACAAAGTAAATCCTGGAGTAAAAGAAAGAAATCATCAAAACACGTAAATGCAGGTGCAACAGATAACATCAACAGATAACATCCAGAACTCTAAAGGGCACCACTTTAATAAACAAGGAGAGCGACCGAAAAGCAAAAGGAGACGGAAAGGAGTGAGGGAAGCAACAAAGAAATGACGAGAACCTTACCAACCAAAACAATCTAGAACGAACAGCGAAAGCAAGAACGTAAAAACGACAAAAAAAGCCGTAAAATGCGGGAGAGAAGAAAGGCATGCGACATCTGAACCTCTACACACCGGCCGCACAGAGCTCAGTTGCAGAAGCGTCCACCTAAACTCCTTTTCACCGGCACTCTCCGTGGGCAACGCGGCTGCAACCCGAGTTCCAACACGGCAAACCCATCGGGGGGGCGATCACGATTAAGACGCGCCGACACAACAAATACCACCACCGGTTTAGAACCTCCCGTTCACAGATGACTACCAACCACCGTGGAAAGAGTATTCACTCAAGGAAAAGGGTAGCTGGAGGAGGAAACCCCCTCGTTATTTCCCTTCAGTCACCGCCGCCGCTCCACCTGACCCTCGTCAGATTCATCTTACGAGACGGACTGGATTGATCCGCGAAAAAAACCGTCGATATCTATCGGAGGATGAGTGTTTTACTACGGTTGTGGCGTGGATAACAGGAGGTTTGTGTGGATGGGCAGGGAACGGAAGGGAAAACGGAGACGTAAGGAGTTTTCCCTTGGATAGGGTAAAGCGCCCCGCAATGCAGCTGCAGAGACGACGACCGACGGAATAGCTGGCTGTTGGATTGAGAAGATGAGAGGTGGTCGGGGCGTGGACTTGGCGGGGGCGGGAGACGAGGGGGAGATTGGAGGGGAGGGACAGAGATCCTCTCTCTCTCTCTCTGGATCCTCCCACCACAGCACCCGTTGAAGCTCCGGTCGATAGCGTAGTGGCCTTACAGAGAAAGAGAGATGGAGAGAGAGTTGTCAGTCGCGAGGGAGGGGGATGTTGGGAGGGGTTCTCATGTCTCCTATCTCGACTCACTCTCGTAAATAGTTTGTCGGATCGTTTCCGTTTTCCTAAAATTAGAATTGTGGATGAATTCTGAATCTTCAAATACCCCCAACGCGTGCATCGCAGAGAGGCTGTATAGCGAAAGTGAGGGCCGCGTCTTTTCGGATACGTTTTCGTCGCCGTTTTCAGAATTGTTTTCCCCGAGAGCTTAGGATTCGCGGCTTGATATTTCTTGATTTATTATTTTGTGGGGAGACGATTTGGTTTTTTCTTATGGTTAGACGGTGAAATACCTTTGAGGCTGATATTAATGGCGTTCGTGCGATGAATGTCCACATAAAAATAGATCTCTCATGCTTGCTGATATTTCCGTTTGGTTTTCCGTAGGTGAGCGTAATTTTTCGAAATATTCGAAGTATCCATCGACGGAATTAAAACGAAGTCCCTAACTTTTACGTCAATTTTTTTTTCTTTTAAATCGCAGAAGTTTTTAAAGTTAAGTCCTCTATGCACAAGGAAAATATTAAGAAATAAACACTGTAGATTTCACTCAAAAAAGAATACATTACTGCGGTACCGGATTCGTTTCATGGCAACGTTGTCAGGCAGCTGAACTAGTTTAAATCTCCTACAAATCATCTAGTTTTCAATTCAATCAAGTTATTTAGATTTTTTGAAGACATTTAGATATAAACAGTTTCTTCCTCATACGAGAATCTGCAAAATTATTAAATTTATCATTCCACATTTAGAAAATTAATCAAAGAATTATTTTATAGGTAAGGTAAGCAATTTTCACCGGTTTAATTACATTCTTAATCTACAGATTTTAAAATTGACAAATCCATCATCTAAAAGTAAAACGTCGAATGTTCATACCCGAATTTAAAATTTATCATACAACTGAACTTTTAAAAAGTAAATTTTCCACCTAAAATTTTGAATTTTATTATTTATGGAAATTACTGATGAAATTATGTTAATATCCAAATGACAATGTGACCCAATCGTGATGGGATTTCATCGCCACAGAATAAACCATTTATCGATGTTTTTATTTAAGAAAGAAAGGAAAATTGTCTTAATTATTCTTTATCGTGAAACCAAAGTCGCAACTCAATCAACTAATTTTGCAACAATTTTTTGTCTCTACTTGTCTCTTCAAAACTGAATTTTGGAGGAGAAAAGAATTTATCCTTTGATGATACCACTCTAATTACTGCTCAAAGTAACATTAGGTTTTGAAGAAAGACAATAAATGTAAGATACTAAATGATCCAATTTAGTCATTATTAATTTTCAGATAGCAGTTGTCTCCTTATATGAAATTATAAACTCGTATTATACTTTAAGCATTCGATTTCTTGAACATATGAATAAGATTTTTATAAGTGGGGCTTTAAAATTACTTTTTTATATAATCCCTTAACATTTATGATGCAGCAAAGAGTTTTTGCAAGGACGAACAATGGCATATTGCAATTTCTACTATTTCAAATGAATCTCGCGAAAATTCTCCCTATCAACTATATGAATATTTAAAAAATTCTCAAGGAACAGCACAATTTCAATACAATTTTACAAGTTCTGCTAAATATTTAACTGAGCAGAATTTAATACCGATCTTTCCTTCAATCAAAATAAAAAAGGCTGATCATAAAAGCGATACAATAAATGAATGAAGACCATTCGAAAACTCAATCACTCGTAAATCAACTTTAGCTCTCTAAAATTTTCTCTCATGTAAATTTGGAGTTGAGCGTAGCTTCAATTGAGTTTATGTTGGGATTCGCTTTAAAGCCTAACGTCAATTTTCCTGTTTCTTCATCTACGTCGAAATTCCTACTCTTCCTCATCCTTTTGTGTTAGTCAGGGGGTGTATAAAACACCAATAAATCCGCCTATTTGCTTCCTTTGTAGATCATCGCCGGAAACTGGGCATTATTAAATTTTGATGTGTATTTTAGTATAGGTATTTTATTTTTATCTCGTATAGGTATTTATCTTCAACGATATTATACTCTGTGAGTTATTTTCATTACTAAAGAAACGCTTCAACCTACATTTGGAGCATATTCCTAGATCTCAAGAGAATGAATAATGAAGTAATGTACGATTCACAACTCATAAATACTACATAATATAACCCACGATGCTCATCGAGACGGGTACTTGGATAAACTTTATCTACATTAAAACTAAACAGAACAGTATAGTAGCAGACATTTTAAGAAATTAAAATAATAGTTTCCTCCAACTCTTAGGTCCAATATTACAATGTATACTTAAATAGGACTTCAACAAATGCTCACTTTGGGGCTAGTATTTTAATGAGTTGTTTGAGATAAAGTGAATATTATAGATAATAATTTTTATGATGGATTAGCATTGATATCAACTTCAATCTTCACTTTAACTCTAAAACACAGTATAATGCAGGGCACTAAGTGGACTTAACTTGAAGTTCATTGTAACCATACATCATAATACTGGGCCTTCGAGTCTAAACTCTTTCAAGAGTTAGCAAAGTAATGCAGCAAGTAGTATAGACTAAAGCTATTGTTACTAGGAGAATGAAATGTAGGTATTGTGAACAGCGATATGCATCCACCACCTATAACTACCTGCAGTTTTCTCTCTAGTATTAACTTTGAAGCTGAATCGCCATGTAGACTCAAATAACCGAAAAAGGCCGGCGTGCGGACTACCGCAGCTACGGATTCAACCCCAGCCGTCTCCGATGCAAGGGAGCGCCGGGGATCCACTATCGAGTTTAACATGTCCGATGTTTAAGGGTCAGAAGAACAATTATAAATATTCTTCGCAGGTTTCAATAACATGTAAAATCTCCAAAATATTTAGATCGTCCAAGTTACCAAGTGACTCGACTGGAAAGAAACACTGGACTCAAATATACATTAGCATCATTGATGGAATCATAGCTCTTAGGAAATTTCTTCGAGAGCAGAATAATTTCGCGCACCCTCATTTCTCACCATCATCTCGCTCTCCCTCCGCTTCTCATTTCCCTTTGTCATCGCCATCTCCACTTTTTCCAACGCAGAAAGGTACGAACGACACATCTTTTTTAATTCCTTAAAGTACGGCAGATAGCGGAGCGGAGTGAGTGAGAGCGGCGTAGGGCAGGTGTAATGTAAGCCGGGGTTGCTTTTTATTCCCTACCTGCGTCCGCCGCACGAATAATTGAAGAGTTTTATTTCGTACGGAATGAAATACGTTCGGCTAGTGTAGTTAAACCCACGAAAACGGATAGAATTTCTCCTGTGGATCGCACTGAGGAAATTGAACAAACATTGGTAGAATTTTACACAGAATTTTGGAAACGTAAAATTGAAATTTGATTCAACTTTTGAGGTAATGATTATTCACGATATGAGCAAATAGTTTCCACGAACATTTACTTACTACTTTACTACTACTTACTTTACCGACTACAAATGAGCTTCACTGCATCCGTTCAAAACAGCCACTGATAAAGGTACAAATCTAAACTACTGACGGGGTAGAGACTGTATAATTCAGTGTAATTTCAATGAAAGAGAGACACCTTCTCGCAGAATCGTCTAGGTAACAGCGAGTTTCAATGATTCAAATAATCTATCTGATCTACATTTGAGAGGAAGAATTCTGTTCACGGTATGTATAGGATGTTATACGTGAAACATCAAAAAGAGATACACGCTAAAAATACGACGTAAGAGCAGGGCTGCCCCAAATTTCGACTCTTTAACCGATTTAACATGGGAAATGCGTAACAAAAGCAAAAAATACTTCATATTATTGCAAGAGTTATTCATAACAAATATTTATCGTTTCGATCATACATAATTAGTTCTTAAGAAAATGCATCTCTTCTAAATATTTTATACAACTAACGTTTAACTAAGCGGCGTTTTCTTAATATGTTGATAACTTATCCCACTTTATAAATCATCTTTTGCCTTTTTCTTCCGTCTTTTTCCTTGCATCCTTTAATTACGTTCTTTAGCAATCCCTCTCAATACTCAACGCACGCATTTTGTCTGCCGTAGCTGTGTTACTTCAATGCCCTCGATAAATGGGTTTTGTCATCGGTTTCCATAATAATCATCTACAAGAACCTAACATACTTGGAAGGTTTGAAAACACTTAGACTCTAGGAATCAAAACAAAGAGCCTTTCAAAACTGGCGGAAGATTTTAGAGGCTGAATATTCTTGCGCGAAGGTCAGAAGTTTCACACCAACTATAATATAATACATCGTATATATAAAAAGCAAATCTCTGTCTGTCCGTCCCTCCATTTATCTCAGAAACAGCTTGACTTAGAGATCTGAAATAAAGTGCATTGTATTTCTACGATTCTAAAACCCCCAGGAAAACTATTTCCATCTCTGTAAAGGTCCGGGTTCGAACCCAGGAGCACAAAATACGTTTCCATAAGAGATGTACGTAAATTACGTTTTCATGACTTGCAGAGGTCGTTTCTTCTACAAAATTAAATTAGAAACAATAGTCCTACGAAATCGAGACAAATGTCTAAAGAAAGGAAAATGATCAGAGATTCTTATTTTAGTCGTGAAATATTGATATAGTCCAAACATTCGAGGATTTTGATAAAACCCACGGAAATTTCGTAAAATTTTTGGGAAACAAACAACCCATCCCTTTGACGACTAAGGCCATTGTTGAATGTTGATTTCATGAATGATCCAATATAAGTGCACGGGGATAATCAGTTCTTATAATTTCCCATATAATAAGAAATTTACGTAAAGTATGCTTTCAAGACTTAAAAACAGTAGAATAAATATAAATAATTTATATGATAAGAAATATATTGAGTTATTATGATCTTACGACAAAATTGTTTTGTGCTTAGGAGGACTAATTATATACGATAATAGATATATTTTTAAACCAAATTAAGTCCCGTCATGCCTGACGGGGGCGTTTACTAGTACATAATAGTTTACAAATTAAGTTAAAGAAATGTTTATAAGAATTAAGGTAAAGTAGGTTTTCATGACTTGAAAACAGTAGAATAAATAAAATAAATAATGGTAAGATATATATAGAGATATTATGATCTTACGACGGAATTTTTTTGTGCTTAGAAGGACCAGAAATGTACGATAATAGATATATTTTTAAACCAAATTAAGTCCCGTCATGCTTGACGGGGGCGTTTACTAGTGATATATAATACACATCATTTAATTTGTTGTCCACGATTATAACTTTTGAAATTTTTACTCTTCTTTATGTAGTTTATTTCTCTTTTTCTATAATTCTCCTTCCAATTTTGCACGTTTTTCACACCCCCTTCTCTTTCAGTGTGTTTTTCTGCCGAGTAAACATTTTTTCTGAAAAATCATAATTATTTTCACCACTAAATCGTTGTTTTTTATTTCTATTTACACCGAACTCTACAAATATAGCAGTTCAATATCTTATATCATGTTATATTCCGTATCTGTACATTATTTTGACGAGGGTTAAATGGGAGATGGGACTCTCTAGTCCTAATTTGCCCAATAAACATATTATATCGCATTCATATGGGATAGATTTACGAAAACAAAAGCAAGAGTACAAGAGAAGACAATACCCGAGTAACACGAGAAAGGAGAATTCCTGTGGGAATTATTTTCCCCTTCACAACATTTCTCACTTATCATTTGCTGTAGGAGCTATGATCCATACTCATAGAAAGTCTGCGACGCCACGTCTTCCAAGATAAATATAATTATATCTTGGAAAAGCAAACAATCCATTCGAGCAGGATGAATATAATCACTCGTAAAAAAACGCTTAGATTCGATTACTACAGCACTTAGATGATAAAGATAGAGAAAATGATGAACTAATGCATTTAACGCAATTCATACATAACAGAAGCCATCCAATTTTCATCGACTGCATGAAGCATTTCACTCGCTCACGAGTCGCTCTCAAAATTACCACCGAAGAGAACTGGAGAACCGCAACGACAGCACAATTTCAACTCCGAGCGTAAATCCTATTCCCATATACTGCGCCTCGTCCATTAAAGGGGAGATAATTGGCATTCATTGAGTTCTTAGTATCGCCTTTCAATAAACACCTCAGCCCTTTTAGTCGAGACAGCGGGGAACCATTCTACTCACATAAATTAACATGTACGTTTCCACGAGTTAACGAATGAGACGTTGATTCTTATTTACTTTTAATATAATCGAAAGAATCCAACGTAGTTACCAAATACTGCATCGAGATTTCCTTAGGTGTAAGATATTATTGAATGCCGCGGATTCCGTGTAGCGCCTCTGTGGACGATAGTGGAACCACATATTAGTTATGCGGTATGCATAAGATACAGGATACGTGGCAGCAGTCCCCATAATCATGCGAATTCAGTAAGACCTCGCTTAACGCTGTTTCATTATTGCGCGGTTTTATTGGGATTTCCTGAAATCGAACGCGGTATTGGGATTCCCAGAAGTTGAACATGATTTTGTTAATCCAAATTACTTAGCATTTCTTGCATTAGCAATTGATGTAATTAGCATGCTTGCTTGGGATCAGTTTATACTGCTTATACTTATAATGATTTATATTTTGATAGAAGTTCAAAGACGAAGTGTAACTGATGCTCTTGCTATAAACAGCTGCTTGCTGAACAATGCAGGAAAATGTAAACGACGCGTCGTTTATATTTTCGCGTCGTTAGAGGACTTCTTTACAAAAAAACAATATATGTCCAATGAGGAAGAGCCTTCCTCACACAAATTTATATCAGAAATTAATTAGTATAAAATTAATGTAATAAGGATTTATCGAACAATAAACGTCTCAAAATAAAACAAAAACTGATAAATTATCTTATTCCCTGTTCTGTTTTACTTATACCCATCATTTACGTACTAACGACGTAACGTTGTTTTGTTTAGCGCTCGAACTTATTGTAACGTATCCCCCGCGTTAAGTGGGGTCTTACTGTTTTTCCATGATTTGATAGGCAGCTAAATCATTTTATTTTAGTAGAGTTAAATCGGGATTATGCTTAATATACTATCGCCAACACTCGTAATTGAAGTAAGAATATTTCATTTGTTCCATTTCTTGGAAAATTTTTCCAAGCTCTTTACAGAAAACACGTAATACGTAACTTACGCTTAAGCTATGTGACGTCCGGGATTTTTTGACTCGCATCTAATCACATCCATTGGACCAGTGCATCAAAAACGTAGTAGTGGGAAAGTTCTTTGTATGCCGCGTTATATGATAGAAGAAGAAATAACCTTCAAAATTTTGTTCTACAAGTACGCTTTACTTCATCAAATTCTTTCTCATTCAGTGGGTATTAACTCACAATCGTCTACATCTCCTTAAATACCCTGCAAGCCGTCTTGTGGCAGTGTAAACCAGTGTATTGTGTTACAATGGTGTTTACCCCAATAATAATCTTGATAAAATGTACTCCATTAATTCTACACTGATTGAAACTAACGAAGTTTAGCGCACCTCGAAATTGAATGGAAAAGGAAATTTTCAAGCTTACTGTTGTTGGTCATTCGAAGTAATTCTGTAAATTGCAATCAACCGAAAGTAACATTTCACTTTCAATTATGCCACAGTAATTATTTTAGAAGACTAATTGGCTTTGAAGGCCAAAAAATGAGCTAATGATTCACCCAATCCCATCATTCCTTTCGAGCCGGAATAAACGAAAAGTTTCCAACAGCTGCGGGAACCTAAAACCTGGCCCCAAAACGACGAAAACGGACCGAGAATTGTGCTACAAAGGAAAGGCAGACCCAAGGAATGCATTCCAGCGACTCGATTGGAGCGATTCTAAAGTTAAATGACACCCCGGAAACTTCCACTCAGGACACAAAGCGCAAACAAACTGCGCCGAGTTTCTAGACCCGAATCAATTATTCGGGAAAATCGCGGTCCGAAAACAAAGACCTTCCAAACTCCGGAGCGATAAAAGCGAGAATCAAAAAAAAAAGGAAACACCGGGACGTAAAAATGTCTATTCGCATTCTCGATAGCGGCCGTAAAGAATCGTCGAAAACGATCGTTGTTACCTTCGCCCGAGCGATATGACTTTGTTTTCAAAACACTTTTCATCTCTCCGTGAGGGTTCTACGCCAATTTTTCCCAAAAAGTTTCTCATCATAATTTCCTCTGCAAATCCTGGACGCGAACTATTACGCGCCGGACTTTTTTCAGACGAATATTTTCTCAACGCGAACAATTCCTCAATACGGACGATTTCTCTCCGAAAAACTCCTCAATGCACAATCCCTCGTCAAACAGCTCCTCGCGACAAAAACTCGCAGAAAATCAGCAAGGCCCCACTTTAAACTCATCCGACAATATTTGACCCGACCCAGTCATAGTCTCAATCTTTAATGAATCACTGCGGATGAACTTCTATGTTACGTATCCTGAAACAAAAATTCTGGCATGCGACTGTTGCAACGAGTATCTATGCAGAAGAAAAATTCTTTCAATAAATCCTATATGCACACGTATAGGATTTATTGAAAGTTGCTCCCCGACCAATCTAATAAATTCTGTATAAATAGTTCCGCACCGTTCAGCTAATTGTACACGAGGGAAAGATGAATAACTTAGAACGCTAAAGCCATGTGGGTGAATAACAAGTATAGAAAAAGGAAAGTACAAATTTTCAAATTCGACAACAAGAAAGCTCTCTAAAAATGAACCAAGTTTGGTATCACAGGTTCCTTAAATTTAGCAAATGCTTTAATGAAACTACTACATACCGATTAAAACATCTATATAGCCTACAAAAGGAAAGCACCGCCGTTGATATGTACGTAGGATCAAGTTTCGATCCCAAGGATAAACATGTGAAAAATAGCGACATGATTGGTACTCGAACCCAGTTCTCCCACTTTTCGGACAGGTTTTCTAACCACTGAACTACCATGCCGTGTCTCTTTACCTGCCTGGAAAGTGGGAGACCTAAGTTGGAGTCCAGGTAATGTCGCTATTTTTAGCACCTTTTATTCCTTAGTTGCAAAAGATGTGAGCTAAGAGGAATATCTGTACTAAACCAGAGAGGAAAGGTAACAGAGAGGAATATCGGCGGCGATGAAATGTCCGGTAACCAGCTGTTGGCGACAAATTAATTGTCTGCGTACTGTCGCAAGACAACCGAACCTCACCCCACGTGACCTGTCATTATAAAAGGCCGATTTTTTGGGGAGGAATTTCTCTTTAGCCCGAATCACTCCATAAGACACAATAACGTCGCAAGACGTGTCGCAAGAATGAGACCTCTTCGTCAGAGGAAACGACTCCATTCCCCATCCCCATCTCGATGGCCGCAAATAGAACACTCAGAAAGAATACCTCCTTTTCCCATCTCTCTTATTTTCTGCGTCGAAGCCGTTTAATCAACCGGAATGGAGTCCAACGGTTAAACAGACTGGGGGGATAAATATAGCTTGAAAAGTGGATTGCGGGAGGCTGTTCGGAAAACTCGCCTTTTCTTTCAGGATTAATGCATGTTATATTGCCATCAACCCTTGCGTCAGCGTTGTCCCGAGTCATCTACCCTCCAGTAAAAGAAAGTAATTTAATGAGGAATTGTCACATTGGGTGTTTCTACTAGTTTCTTAACTTTATCCGCTCTATACAATTTAATATATTCCTTAATAAATGTTATAATTAATTGCACGATACATAGTGATATATGATCAGAGCCACGACTATTTACGGTGCGGTAAGAGCATCTGTGCGCCAACTTTATCAGGGTGCATGCATGCGTAAGTATTTTCTTCCACACGAGAAGAAATGTAATGGTTAGAGACCATAAAATCATCTAGCGAAAGGGCGCCAAGAACCCTAGATGTGTCTCTGCGCATCATTCAACACTTTAATGTATTATAATTACGTACGACGCTGAATAATGTGACGTAATGTATTGAATATTTTAATGCTGTTTACTGAACAATTTTGTAGTATGCTGAAGTACTTTGCATACATTTTGTATAACTAGGACATCGTAACCACATGTTACATCAAACGGCAGCGGAGTAGATATATTGCAAAATAATATTAAAGAATAAAATAGCACTTGATCTATAAACATCTATTCGTTCATGAAAAGCCACGAAGAGATTGGGTATAAAAGGACCTAAAACACAAGAGATTATTTACGCTGCTACCGACTAGAACAATGATTCAATGGCAGTGTTAAACGAAATGTAGAAAAACCCAAAACCATGATGGTGTAATGTCTGACGTTTGCAATGTCAGTAAGCCTCGGAGAACTTATATCCATCAAAATATGCAAAATGATTATCAACCTAATTTTGATGTAGTTATCTCCTTTTTTGATTGAAAAGTACAAAATCCTCTCAATTATTAGCCGAAATCTTCAATTAACAATATGAGACCGAGTTGTTGACTATGACCTGTATACGTGTGCGGATTCTTCGTAAATTTTATTTCCTCGATTAGTACTGTTCGGAAAAATGTAATAAGAACCTTAATAAAGGGAGCTATGAGGAGGAGGCGAGAAAAGAAGCAATATAGCAAAATAAAATTCGATAAAAATGGCTAAGGTGTTTCGTGTATTCTGACAAAAAAATTACCAAATAAACGCTTAAACTACTACGGAAAGTTGAAAAATGCGTTATTTCCATCAATTTGGAGCATCACCCCAGAGAGAGATTTCTCAGAAGCTATCAAATTTTATCCATACAATGAATTTAAAGAGAGCCAGCTAATTAAACTATGCATGAGCCAACAATTAAACTATGATGCTGATATGAACATAAATTATACGCAAATAAATAATTTCATGATATTCTCTTTTAGAACAGAAGCCTTACGTTTTCACAAGGATCATGCTTAGCTCTAAAATTAAACTATAAACAATAAATAAAACGCATTTTAGTAGCAATTTAATGTAATGGCAATGAAATAATAGAAATATGAACAGGTATATGTCGTCTAACTTTGTGAAGTAACAACTCAGATTTCTAATAACAAGAACTAAAATTAGTTTTGATCGGTTTAGAGATTAATAATGTCCTGCGTGTTTACTGTGAGGCATCACTGAAAGATTATTTAAATATTAGAGATTCTCTTACCTCGCATGCCCTTCACCTACGCTCCTTTATGGCTTTCATAAAGCTGTTCTGAAGAGAGTGGAAACTGCCAAGAAACTTTTGGCAAACTTGCAAACTCATCTTTAATATCTACAAGAAATTCAAGAAAACTTCCAATCTTATTTAGAAGTCCGGGGACACTGCCTATTAATTAAAGCCGACCTCTAATTAAGCCTTATTTTTTTTAAATCTTAATATAGGTCCTATTTTGTACATGAATTTCGTTCACGTATGTACAAGAAATAGCACTATACTAGGGATTTACTTTAAGAAAAAGAAGGTTGGAACACGGCTGTTTATGAATTAAAGGCTTAAAAACCCTCCGTAAGCCGTCTTACGGCAAGCGGAACTGGCGCTCAGAGACAAACGGGAAGCTCCGGATTAACGATTTCTGGGAAGCCCAATGATCATTTCGGAGACAAAGCCTTCATCCTCAGGGGGTCTCCACAAAGGAAGTGAATAGGCGAGGTGAGTAGTCTCCGACAATGACGGCAGCTCTCACATTAAAGATATAATAAGGAATGAAAATTGAAGACGGAAACTCTTATTTCTGACTGATTTGGGTAATTCATCTGAATAAAACTTTAGTAAGGATAATCTGAAGTTACTTGGAAAAATTGAGACACGACTGCGACCCGAACCTAGCTCCAAAATTTCCGGGCAGACATTCTGAATACCTACCAGAAAAACCTGGGTTTCCAGTTATGTCGCTATTTTTCACTTCTGCTTATCCACGGGTTTTTAGTGCTTTTTAGTGCTAGGTTAAACACCTTTCCCTCATCCAAGTCTGAAATTAGTTTTTACTGATTAGGACTGCAGCCCTATGAATTTGAACTGCATATTCAGGTAACACGGAATATTATAAATGTTACCAGAGTAAGTATTTCAATAGAAGAAGGGCAAGTAAGGCATACGCGTAAATAAAAAAATACCACATCAGCTTTAAATAACGAAATCGATATAAGAGATTAAGTATTCATGAAATCATTGATAAGGGTATCTACTCTGATATTCCATACAAATATAGTTAAAAACGATACGCCTGTGTTAGCCAGCGGTTTTAATAAAATTTCAGATAACATTTAAATATTTACCACAGGATTCTATAACCCATACTTTCTGAGGCAATTTATGATTAGATTTTTATACGACTGATTCTAGAATTGAATTACAAATTTAAAAGATTTCCAGCGGAACTTTTTCGCGAGAGCGACGGGAGCTTTCATAAAAGCTTTCTTAAAAAAAGAAATAATTTGAAACACAAAGGTAATCCGACGCTTCGAGTTTCAATATTTGACATCCGTATGTGATATCAATTTATATTAAACAAATATTTAAACATTAACCACCAGGAGAGGGATTTTCCTTGTTAAGGTCGACCTACCCTAATAACTATTGTATTCACCTGTTAAATTTATAGACGGAATATAGGAGCAAATTTGATTTAATCTCACTGGGGAAATACTCCAGTAATACATGAAATATTTATGGAACAGACTCGAATCAATAACCTGATTAAGAGGAAGCTACTTACAACTATTTACTCGAAAAACTTTCGACGTATTACAAAGGAAATTTTGCATAAATTCCAGGAATGAATTTCCGGTTCTTATAGATTCTCCTGCATTTACAATATCCCCATAAATTCATAGCTTAGAATATTTCCTTTTGATAAATCTATGACTCAGCAGTATAATCAGGTTTGCTTAGAATTTTTTCTTAGTTAGGAAACTGTTAACAAATTTTGAAATAAATGAATTGATATGAAATAGAAGAATTATTTCCAATATGAACCGATAAGAGATACAACTAGAATACCGAAAAAGAGAACTAAAATGGAACGGAAACCAATCGCAAATCATCTCATTCATTAATTTAAAAATGCCTTCTGGTGTGGAAACTTTGCCATGAAATTTTTTCCTTTTTATTGTTAATGTTTTCTTTTCAGGTTATAGAAATTATTATTCTTTGAATTTTTAATTTAAACTTTAGCTATCACTATCAGTAGGTTTCGCAGGTGTTTCACATTCCCCTTCTTGCGGGTGTTTTCCTGCAGCGGACATTTTTCATAAGTTTTGGGCTTTGGTTTTTCTAATTCACTCAGTAAATTATTCCTTTTCTATTTTTTGTTGCTATTTTTTATTTCTATCTTTACAAAATTTTAAAATGACAAGGGTTAGATGTAAGAGGAGATTTTTCAGTCTCAATCTCGCCCTTATCCTATTCTATTAATTTACCTATTTAGAGATATTACCTACGTAAGAGTCACATAAGTACCCAGCGAGTCACCTAGAAACGTGGAAGGGTCTGCCATGCATCGTTCGGATATTTACCAAGTGTATTACAGTCGCACATCATTCGCAGGAAAGACTGATCTTCAAATAAATATTTAAGTAGTACTACAATCAATTATTCTAGATTTTTAACATGACCGGCCAAAGCAGCGACACGGGCGAAAAATATCTACCAGCCGACCAATATCAGGTCGAAATTTAATGAGTAAGCATAACCTAACTTTCTGCCAACGTTACCCAAACACTTTCTGGAAGCAATTTTGTAGAATTATATACTAGATATTATCGTGGTACCTTTAAAATAGGTTCTTATGATGGCCAGTCGGGTAACTCGTTCAACTTCGGATGCGGATCCGGGTTCGATTCGTGTTGAGAACCCACAGAAGTGCATACAACCTCACCTGTCATAACACATACACTATTAATAATACTTTGCAATAGACAAAGTTGCGATTAAAATTGCAAAAACACTTGCAATTCAAGTAGGATCACATCCAGTGAAACACCATCAACTTAAACATATGAAAATGATGAGAATTACACGTCCTATGCTATAACATTAAAAATCCAACCCGGCTTAGTGCTAAATAAGATTCAGATTAATCATAAATAAGTTCACTATGTGTGCACGCAGATGTTACCCCTGAAACTTGACCTAACTGTGAACTGTTCATCTTTATTCCGATCTACAGATAGAGACAGCTTGTGCGAAAAATTTTCCCGTATCACTGAACTCGAAAGCTCTAGATTCTAAGATAATCCTCCTTCCGAAGAACTTCCTTCCCGGAAAGTAAAATCGCACCCCGGTCTCGAGGAAGTGTCCCTTCACTTCCGCAGACCACTCGCATTCCCTCCGCAAACCGACATGAGAGCATCCTTTCGCTCCCGAATAAAAAATTAGCCTCTGACGTGGCCGGGTTCGGCCGCTTATAAGCCCCACGAGGTATCCGCACGGAAGGATGCGGGCATGCGATATATGGGAATGATGCACAGGGAAAGGGTGTAGGGAAGACTGCCGGGAATTCTTATGAGGGTGCAGGTTAAAGGAGAAAGTGAAAGGTGAATAGAGAACGGAAAGGAGCAGGAAACGCACAATATTGGAAGAGAGAGTAAAGAATATTTAGCGTGAAAAGAATAATTTTGATTGATTAATACGGCGCCATTAAGTTCAATTTAAGATTTATTTCATACGTGACATGCATTTTTATTTAAACAGCATCAATAAAATTTAATGAGAGAGGGCAAAAATCCCTTTCGAATCTTTAATATGTAATACGAATCACTCCGAGCATTGAAGGCAGTACATTTTGAACTTATATGCCGTTTATAGTAATGTTCGACTGCATTATCTTATTTTCAGTGACATTCAAGAATGACAAAAAAAGAAATGGCATCACGGTCCCTTTCCTTCTTGATCGCCACTGTTTACTGTTCGGGATTTTCATTTCTGTTGAGCACTAAATTCATTTTGTCCGCTATTTTCGTAATATGAGAATGGGATCACTTGACTTTCAATTATCACCACACGAATTGATCAAATCAATAAGGATCTTAGATTAAATTCTACAACTTTGGAAATATTCCGCAATTTATTTAACCCGAACAGCTAAGACTAATATTTATCCATCGTCAGGGGGAATATTTACGTAGTTATTCAATCCATTAAGGAATTTGGCATACTTACTAATTCATCCAACAACTATAACAAAAGTCTATCTCTGAGCATTTCGTTTGAGTTTTCAGCTTTCATTCCAACCTCATCGTGTCACACGACAAAAATTTGAAATCTTACTGCATTAGTACGACCAAATTTGAAATCGAGGAGCGTAAAACCTGGGTGATGAGGCTCGGCTACGCACGCACTCGTTGGAATGTAAACTATTTGAAAATTAAACCATCCCCAGTGCATTGCGACCAATTCCACTTCCACAGTATCATTAATGAGATTTTCCAACTCCAGTGACTGACTTAATGCATATGCCGATGAGTGGAATAGTCTTCGCTGATTAATGATACTTCAACAATTTTTACTACTTCTATCACAATCGGAGCAGATCATACAGATATAATTAACATGAAGTTATTTTCGATAATGCCTGTAAAGAACAGAAAAACCTTTAACAATGTAAAGCAGTAAAACTCCGAATCTCCCACCGTAATAGAAACGGAATATTTCTCTTTTGGGGAGAACCGTAAAGGTCAACGCGTTTCTTTCGGATGATTTTTCAAAACATGACTTTTGCTTTTGACACCGTACTCCAAAAAGCCTTTAGTACAGCTCTGGACAGCTCAATGCGTTCAATATCGTAGGACTTCCTCATACTAAGAATCTATCCCACATACTCTTTTCATTCTGAAATGAGCCCACGTAGAGCAAAGGTCACTGGTTTACGGAACATAACATATAAAAACGTTTTTTTCTACGGGAAATTGAGGTAGAGATTCTATATTTGCAAAGACGAGGAAAATCTCCATAAAAGCATAAGCATTCGACAGAATCTGATATCAACGCAGTGGAAAAGAAACAAAAGGGAGAAAAAATAAAATGTGTAGACACTCAATCCCAGGGAATTTCCATTGAAAATAAAACCTTTTTCTTAGATCAAAGGGATAATCTCTACACACTAATTTCTTTTGACAAAACGCATGGATGCTACCATTAAAAGAGGTATACATATCCGTTTCGAGACGTGGGTGGAATTCCTAACACGAGAAAATCAACTTCACCGGAGGAAAAGAATTACCATGAAACCCTGAGGAAAATCTTTTGGAAACCCGAGGTAGTAAAGATAAATCAACAAGGTAAACGAATCCGTTGGAATAACGCTGACGGTAAGGGGATGCAGGAAAACAAGATAGCAGAGCAAGGAGAGGAAAAGAGAAAACGTCAGCTTTTTATTTGGCAATGGGATTCTTCGGTTGAACCCTCGGCTTGCCTTCGCCCACTCCATTCAATTCTTTTGGATCCTTTTTCTTCCAAACAATCCCGCGCAGTGAAAAAAAAATCGAAACAGAATGCAAAATTCTCTTTCCGTCACCAAGTCATGAGTTTTCGATTTCAAGCAGATGATTCAGAATCTACATGAATCGTAATAAGGATGACTCGTTCTTAAAAATGCAGATAAAGCATACCTCCACTACCTCCAATACCTCGACTTGCGAACTTAATTCGATCCTGTTTGAAGATCGTAACTCGAGAATTTTGTATTTCGAAACCCATATATCTTCCACTATATCCTATCGGTTTTTTTAACTCCAAATTAAGCTATAATGTATTTAATTAATCTATATTAAGATATATTACCTAGAGGTAAAAACGTAGTAAGAAAAATGTAATATTTTGGGTGGTATTGGAAGCACCACTTTGTCTCGTTCCTCAATTTATTCAATCTTTATTAACATTATCTCACGATTTCTAAAAATCGGTATCTCTTTATTTAATAAGTTACACATTACTTACATTAGCTTACGGAAACATAAGTAACGATGGGAACTGCAACTTTCTAGATGTTCTACTTGCAGATATGTTGTATCTACATACATTTAAATACAATTTATTTGCAATCTACAACGTTATCCAAGCTTTTGACCTAAAATTTAAAGGTTTGATAAGCACTGGTAACTTTCAAACGCTTGGATCTTAAAATCTACCTTGTATCTTGTTCATAAATAGTTTCTTACTGATTTCTCAACCGCATCCACTAGTTTTAGAAGTCTAAATCTTTCAGCTCTACAGCAAATTTCACCACTTGTTGAAAATATGAAATTTGTGATAAATATTTTCTCTTGGACATAATATCATTCCGTAAAACTGACGGTAACTGTACTTATCTTTCCACGCAAACACGAAAAAGATTACATCAACATCTACATTTTTATATACATTATCAGCTGCCTTTCGGCGAGTTTTCGTGGATGTATGCATCGTTTAACCTATTACTGTCGATTATCGTCATCGGAAAAAAGGAATATTTCAATCCATTGGCCAAAGCATTTACTATCATGACTTATCTCGCGGTCTTTGACCGACGTAAACATCGGGAAAACGCAATATTTCTTCCACTTTCTACAAAGGCGTGCTATCGTTACATTTCTTAACAATTTTAAATAGACATTTAATCTAATAATCACCTTATGATTCTCAAACTGCTACAAAAAGAATTTACGTAACATTTGGCCTTGGCAATTCTTCACAGAAAGCAAGGCTTTACGCTGGATTTTTCCAATGCATGAGTACAACGCTTTTTTGTAAACTCCTATGCACAGCACTAATACTTTAGATGGGGTCTAACCAAAGTAGCATATCTCAGAGACTTTTTCATCGCTCCTACTGACAAATTGCTTCTAAGTCGAGCTTCTTGCTCTCTGGCGGCATAGAAAACGACCACTTTCGATATCGGAAAAACCATGGACTACCTAAATGAATTAATGACTACCTGCTCCATCCACTCACTCTTCAACAATTTAGATACATCCCTTTTCAAACTCTCTTGCAGATAATCTCAACCACAGTTTCCACTCTCTCAACAATCGCACGTTTCTTGATAGCTGTCAAGTGGAAATTCAAAGTAAATAAAACAAGAGAATTACTGTAAGAGGTAGGCAACTACATGGACTTGAGGGTCACAGGATGTAACGCAATGCTGGAGTTGGGGTGGGAGGGGTTATACCCCTCCGAGGAGGGGATGCGCAATATTTTTCGCGCAGGTCTTTTTCTTCGCGGTTATGTCTGCGCTCGACTAAAGAGGGATTTGGACACACTCAGAGATGCCAAATTATTTTTGAAAACTTCGCTAGGTGCACCCTATAAAGTTGTTATAAGTCGCTAAACTGAGAAGAAAATATCACTTAAAATTAGTTAAAAATAAAATAACTCAAAGTCACTTCTACAAATAGAATATCAGCCCATAAATTACACAAATTAATTTTGTGAAAGTCTATATCAACTCAATGTACTTCGATTTTAATTTTCAAATAACTCAAATATAATTATGTTAAAGTGCATAAAGGAGTCGATGTAACAGAACTTGAGCATGAGCTCTTCTCCATAGATTACAAGAAATAGCTAAAATAGGAAAAAGGTCGTCGCTAAAAGAAGGAAACAGTCGCAAAATCTAGCGACATCATCGCTAAATTGGCAACTAAAGATAAACTGCGGAATTTCTAATTTTATCATCAGCTTTTCAAGTAAATTATGCCCAATGCAACATTTTCCGTCGAAAATTCCAAAGTGAAAAGAATAGGGAAACATTACATCGTCCCTTTTGATAAAAACTTTCCCTCTTGCAGTCCTATTTACTTTATCCACTCCTTTTCCGCAGTTTCCCTCACTTTCCCCAACGACTACCCCTTCACCGAAACGGTTCCTCTCAAAGCCTTGGTCTGCTCCCAGCGGATTCCAGAGCAGGAAAATAACACATGAGGAAAGTAAAAGAGGATGGCGCTAGGAAAACTCTCGATACACGCATCTCACGCCTCGGTCCCAACCTCCTTGCTTAATTGATTATTTCGACCTATCGCGTCCTCCCTTTTTGTTGTCTCTTCCGAACTTCGCTCCAATGACGCAAGCGGCGGAGGGAAATTTTGGTCCAGAATCACGTGACGAAAACAATTTTCGATTAGGAAGGATGGGTCGCCCAAGTTGGTGCGTGGGCGACATTAATCCACCGAAGAGTTCGCGTCGAAAGGAAAAAAATACACTCAGATCGAATAAAAAACAGCGCCGAGATTAAACTGGATTATGCAAAAGAGGATGGATAGATTTTCGAAAGAGATTTCTCTATACAAATTCACCTGAGACGTAGGAATTATACATGGGTAAATAAACTCCGAATCTTTTGTATTTCGAATAAACGTGATTCTTTCCGATGGATGAGATATTGAACAGAATAAAGTCTGCAAATATCACTGAGAAAAAAGACGAGGGAGGAAATTCTATTCGAATCTGAATTATTAGATCATATTTGTTTCAATATCATCCAAGATAAAACTGGGACTAAGAGAAGATTTCCGAAATGAGAATGCGGGGAAATACCATAGCGGAATCGATATGCTACTACCACTTGGATGAATTCAAGAGAATTAATTGGGCTTATATTACCCGATTATCGAGAGAAATATAAGAATGGAAAATATAGAAGAAAACATAAATAATCGGGATCCTTCAGCAGCATCTGACATTAAAAGTATAAATTACAGAAGAGAAGAAATTCCAAAAAAACCACAAGAGAGACAGAGTCAATACTTAGTGAATAAGTGTGAATAGATATATAGTAAATTAATCAGTGAAGAATGAATGAGAATTGAAAGAAATGCTGCCTAGTCACTATAAATGAGCTGATATGGTGGTTTAGATAAAAAATAATTAAATGGAAGCAGAAAAACGAAGCTTACGCATTAAGGGAGTTTAACTGGTATAGAAGGGGGATGTAAAGCAAGAAAATATCGATTTCAAGTGAAGAATGAGATCCTTAAGAAAATTACGAAGTTTGAAGAGTAAAATGAAAATTAAAAATACATGTATTAATGGAAATGCTGAATCAAAACGTGCCTGAACTGATAGCTAAGTAGTCTGGAGAAAAATTGCTGAAATAAGAGGCCGTCATGGTGCTTACTTCTTAAAAGGGCATTTTGTTGATATGCATGATTTGTACATACAGTGGTATCTCGACTTACGAACTGTTCTATATACGACATTTACGACGGCTTTTTTCTTACTCCATTTTGGAATTTAGATACAAACTTAATTTTGAGATACGAACCGAAAAACCAATAATATAGATTGGAAAACAAAGTTTCGAGATACAAACATTTCCAGTAATGAACTTCGAACTGGAATCAAGTGAGACGAAGTACCACTAAAAATAAAAATAATATTCCTGGGTTCCTTAAGATAATACCAGATAATTCCTATTAAACCATATAGTGAAGAAAACTGCAAAACTATACATCATATCGTAATTACTACGATTGAATCTAAATACATCATGGACAGTCGTCTCTCAATTTCCTATATGTAGTTGAAGAATTGTTAAAAGTGCTTTGATAGCACATAGCCTGAACCTTAACTGAACTTAAACTGAAGCATATGGGCTCCCATCGGTAATCGAACTCTGCACCGCACCATCCAAAGGCGAACGCGCTACCCACCTGGTTATCCCGGAGCCTTTTCCTTTAAGTAAACTTAAGGAGGTCAGAAGAAGTGTTCTCTTTAGAACTGCTCATAAGACCTCTAAATGGCTAGAAAAAATTACAATAGTTGAACTGGTTGTTCACAACTTTGAGAATAATTACCTAAAGACCTCCAGCAATATATTTCATAACATAAGATAAATTTTAAGAAAAAATGTCCGACTGCCATATAAGGACCCAACTCATTCATCATAAAATACCAAAAGACTCGATAAAAAAGAAATATTAGGATAAAGAAAACCGAGGTGAAATCATAAAATATTACTATTCTCTAAACTTTATATATTCCAAATGTTTTATAAATGCAGTAAATAAAGAGTACACTGAACATATCATACAAAGATACTATTACAAATAATAAGAGTAAAAAATGGTAAAATAATAAAATTCATATGGAAAAATAAAACATTTTTGGCTTAAATTGGTCACGAGAAGACAATTTTATGTTAAATTCTCTTTTACGATTCTAAAAATGAGGCAACAGGAAAATTTTGATAATTTGCTTAAAAACAATCAAGGGTTTAATGATTGCATCTTTATAAATGGGAGATTTCTGGAGTTTTACGGCAACAATATACATTGTTATTAACTGCACCATTGCCAAAAATTTACGAGCCTAAGGAAACAAAACAGATCACCTTCAATGTTTATGAAAATTGTTAAGATAGGAATGGTCAAATTTCAGAAATTTCTGAAAATCGCACTATTACCAAAGGGAATCATGTAAAGAAGTTGAAAATTTCGGAGTGACCAAATCGCTCATGTAAGGAACGAATGATAAAATAATGGGAAGTTCAGCTGTACACAAAACGACCACGCCCAGCTGGAAAACATGCCTGAAACCGCAAACCCAATCCTAATTTCACTCAGGAGACCCATAGCGTCCATATGATACTCTTTGGAGGGAAATAATTGACCGAGATATATGGAACTAAAAATACCCCCAAATCGATCAGCGTGCGCGCGAGGCCGTATTTCAAATTAATACCTGACAAATTGCCGAGTGCTTGCAACGTGGAGAGAATTTACGGATTTGTAACGCTAGATTAACGACAGCCGCCATCTGAACGTCATGTTAATCCGGAAAAGACAAAGGACCGCTTTATCTCAGAATGTGATCAAGTCCTTTTAACCTTTGGAGAAAATTACACGACGCAGGCGGACGGGTCTAAAAGACATTTAAAGGGAAGGCAGGCGGTCAGAGGAGAGAGCAATTACTCTAATAGAATAAGGTCTCCACGTTTCAAATTACTCTTCCACTGACAGTGATACGGATCGAGTAACTGCGAAGACTTAAGCCCAGGACGAGGAAAACATTAAATGAGAAATTCTTTGGTTCCCCGCAAGGAATCTGTTTCCATCCGCTCGATTCGAAAATTTTAAAGAGATCTGGCAGGCAACAATATAAGAGTAAATTATATCTGCTCTTTAGTGCAATAACTATTTGTTGACCAGCCATACACATGCTTGTTTTTTGTCCTATAAATTTATTACCGACTTATTGAAAAATTCAGGAAAACATTCTAATATTTTTACAAAAAATCTTTGGTTATTCTCTTCATTACTACTTCTAATCTCCTTATCTACGTCTCTTTATTACGTTTACATTTATATTTTTTTTTCTTTTCAGGTATGTGGTAGCCAATTTCCTTTTCTGATTACCTTCCTTCATTTTCTTTATTTTTATTCTTAGTTGCTACAGTTTCATAATAAATTTAATATGAGCGTGACTCGTGGAATTCCACACACATCTTAAAAGAAAGAATTGTTATTTCTTTTATAACGGTATTATAATGTAAAGTTATCATGGAGAGGGCAATTACTTACTTTACCAATCTTTATTTTAGGGCCCTGTATTATAATGGATCGTTAGGGTTAAGTGAAGGTTATAGTTAGCCTATATATGGCGGAATACCATGAAGATTAACTATAATCTTCAATTTAACACTGATGAATACTATAATACGAACTATAATTCAGAGCCCTACGCAAAGCTTAGTTAAACTCCATGCTCACTGCACATTATAACACTGGGACCAGGTATGCTTCGCAAGTTTTTTGCCGCCTTCTTTCATTTTTTCCAAAGTCTTAGGTTTTTACCTTAATCCTGCTTTTTCTTTAATACCCCAAAGTTATCTATTTCTTTAAAATTTGTTATGGCGAAAGGTTATATATAAGCAAGAACTAAAAGGTCTCAATATAGCCACTTAAAACGGTTCATTATTATTATTACATTAGCTTCGCCATCATCATACAAGTAAAATGAAAATTCTAATTTACCGAAAAGTTGTAGAGATTCAACAATGAAATCGCATAATAATCGCACAATCGAGTAGTGAAACACACATATTAGGATCAGAAAGACAATTTCAGAGCAAGCACCGATCACATTTTCTTTTGATGATGAATCACCTAACCACTGATATGCTATGAATGATAAAACATACACTTTGTCAACGATGGTAACGAACTTAGATGGTAATTGACGATCCATACACATAAGTATTCTACCGTTCGGTAGGTTACTGTACCTTAATATTCCCTAATTAACGCCATTTCTTTCGCTTCCTGGTAACTTACCCCACCCTGTGTGTTATCTAACAACTTTGGTCTTTGAATGGACGATATATTAAAAATTCATTGAGAATAAAAAAAATCAATTCTATAGTAATATTTCTCGCTTGAAGCAAAATTCGATAACTGAAAATGGTTAAGAGTTTCGGATGCGAAACATTTTGCTTAGAGTATAAAGATACGAATTACAGTTATTTTGAGACTGTTTTATTTATTTTTTCCATCATCATCATCATCGTCATTTGGGAACACAGCAAAACAACCGAAAACTGAAATTCTTTACAGCAAAAGCCGACTGTTATATTTTTGCAGCTGAAGGTAATGTTTACTGCTTTATCCTCTACTGTTCATGGCCACACCTTGCGGAATCTTGAGCGATGCCGCGCTGATATCCAAGTTCAAGAAACCCTGGTTGAAGGAAACCTACTAACTGAATCAGATCACCTGTGAAAAATCATCGAAAGATATCGTGACGCGAGTTTCCACTCGAATCACGCCCAATTTGTGGGCAAAATGCCATAATTTTGCCAATGCCCGAATGATCCCTACTGAGTCTAGTTCTCTCTTTTCCCTGTCAAAAGAGCGATCTCTACGGTGTAAAGGGTAACGCCCTTACTTCTTTCTCACGTTATTCGGCGATTACGATTCGGGGCACACGCGGCCCGCCGAATCCTTCTCTTTTTCCCCGTTCGGGAAGGAAGCGACCCTTTCTCGACTGCCTTTTCCCAATCCAGGGAGGCGCTAAAGGTTCCTTGAGGACGCCTCAATTTACTCTCCCAAAGGGATGAAAAGGAAATGGATAAAACGCTCCGGACGTGAAAAATAAAGAGTACGTTCTATAGGGAAAGCGGATCGACGGGCCTAATCTTCGTGGAAAAGAAGAAAGTTGTGCGTTGAGATAACGAAGGAAAAAGGTTCCGGTGAAAGTCTCATCCGTACGAATTTTTGCGGAGAGCTGATGATACGTGAGATTACCGAATTCCCTCAGGATTCCCATGCATAAATTCGATGCCTTGGAAACTTCTACTGAATTTTTTTCGCTCTAAATAAATACGCAGAATTCCTTCCAGTATCGCTACACTTACACTCACAAAGTAAATCTTTTTCCTTGGCTATGCGTCGAATTTGAGAGAAATGCAATCGATTTAAACAACACAAAATTCGGTCCTTGGGCGAATACGAGAATAAGCAGCACTATACAAAAAACAGCCAACATTTACTTACATGTAACATAAGAAATATAGCGAATATACATACAAGTGCGAGAAAGAAAAAACAAGTTCAATTAAAAAATAAAATTGAACACAGTAAAGTGGATTGCGCCAACAAAGAGTTTTACTTAGTTGAGTCCTGTGGGCTTTTGTGCACCCAAAGTTGGGTGCACAAACACGTGGTGCGCGTGGTATTCGAGATTGTGTTCTGTCACAGAAATTCCTCGTCGACAAGTGTATGCTGGCGAGTATGCCGGTGACTGATGATGAAAAGTCAAGTGAGTAGTGGAAAGGGTACTCGCGCCAAATTCGAACAATCTGTGCACAGCCAATTAATGTGGTGTATTTCGATATCGCTGTCCGCAATGAGAATAAGTCCATTTACCAACGACATTCATACACATTTTCGTATATAAGTCGAGCAGGTTTTTAGCAGGGGATCTGCTCGGGGATCCGCTTTCAGGGATTTGAGACATAAGGGGCGACGCCGTGCTGCCCAAAAACTCGCCTCAGCTACATTCAAGTAAAAATTGATTCCCACAAAAAGTGTGTTGAAGAAAGATCTTGTGCTTTCTCGGCGAACTGCTAGAAGAAATCCTTCTGGGGTTTCCATCCGGGAGAGGACGTGGGTTGTCACCGACGTTTCGGCTACTCTCCCTGCAGCCATCTTCAGGGTGTGAGGATAACGGTCCGGGTCTCTGGTATATTGAGGTACAGCGAGACCCGAACCGTCACACCCTGAAGATGGCTGCAGAAAGAGTGGCCGAAACGTCGGTGACCACCAACTCCCTGACCCGGATGGAAACCCGAGAATAATTTCTCCAAAGAGTGTGTTATTTAGCACTTCAGCTCTTTAGCTATAATTATAGCTATAGCTATATAATTTTTAAGTCTGTTAACTCCGATAAAACCAACGAGATTTACGATTAAGTTAGGCTTTATTTGGTTTATACGTTCAATAAATGTTAGGATTATCAAGTGAAGAATGAAGGGAAAAAATAAGCAATTTAGAAGGTACGACCTGAAACCATGGAAACATTGTTGTTTTAATTATAGGAAAAACCTAGTTACCGTAAAGACAATGATGTATCACAACGAAGTATATACCACCAATGAACTCGTTTTACTGACTGACGCAATTCAAAATTGCACAACTGCTTAATTTTTTGTGAATGGTAGGGAAACTATTGGAATATTTCATTACAATTCAGCAAAATATTAGAAAAGTAAAAAGCAGATCGAATAAAATAAAACGACATTAACCAGCTTGAGTCTCTCCACTATGGTTCATTGTCCCACAGTCCCTCCGGTTGGAAAACACAGTAAATAGTTACTGACGATCTATTCATGATAAAACGAACACTACAAATGGAGGTTTATTTTGGTAGATTATGCAATAATATAATTTACAAAAGAACACTATATAATTACCATTTCAGGTATATTTGACATCCGATGACTGATAATAAACTGTGTTACTAATCCACCTCTATGATTGCAAAACCTTTTTTTTATAATTAATGCCGATAATTTGAAAAGGATGTAACTTATTTCAGGGCAGTGTGGGATTAGGTGGATAGAAATGAAACACAAGAAATTCTAAACTTAAGGGAAACCGAGATTTTATACGGATCGTTTAATTTGTTTCATGAATAATTCGGATAAGAAGGAAACCTTAGGCCAAATTTTCTATAAAATTTTAGCCTTTATATTTCATTAGACCAGTTAACTATATTTATAGCATTTTAAGTTACATAATGCTTTTATTAGTTTAAGAATCAACAGTTTCATGGACAAAAATATCATACATATGATGCGTTAAAAAATAGATAGATAATGAATAAGTAACAAAAGTTTGTATCACTTTTATATTATTTATGCAATTAAATACTGCTAAGTGTAGATTACAAACTGGTGATAAGTTAGACTTGAAATGATTAAAAGTAAAAATTTTCATACTCGCACAAGATATATGCGAATACTTCACCTTTACCTTGAACGACAAAATATCAGACATCAATTTTTACGGCAAATGATAAAATAGATTGGTGGTGACTACAAAACGATGGGGTCCTATTCAATGGCGTGGAAAATCGAGGAATTGCAGAGAACCGAACAAATGAGGAGGGAGTCCCTTTTGTCCGAAAGGACAAATACGAATCTATTGACGCCAAATTGCCTAGAGGAAGGATTGTTTTCGTTCCTGGATTGAAGATAATGCGCACACAAGGACAAATCTCGATGAGGGATGGAGTGAAAAGATAAAGAGAAACATCGCCCATTCTCATTCACTTCTGTTACTAAAGTTAAACAAACCCGCTAAACAAGTACGTGCTTCAACTGCTGAAATGAAGAGATGTGTCTGGAGCTTCAGTGGCGGCGGAAAGAGCAAATACTTTATATCAAACTCGCTAACTCTTCCCTCTCATCAAGTATCTCTGAATGATTCTCACCGAGTATTGCAATGGTTGAGTCTCCCCGCCGAGCGTAGATCCATCTAATTCTTTTCGCGATCAGAAATTTACAATGAGCTCCTACAGTACGAAGATGCTCCACGAAAGCTATGCATACATATAAATTACAAATAAATTAAAATTCACTGAGTGAAAAGCAATGCAATTCAATTGACGTTGTCCGCAGTGATGACTAGTTTTGACTCCGAAAGACGGAGATGTCTCTTACACCGATGTCTCAAAACCGTAAGTCTTCAATACAGATTCTATTTGCCCATCTAATTGTCCTATAAATTCTGAAATTTTATTCTCTCGATTTAGTAGAATTCGATTCCTATAGAAGAGAGTTGTCTGAACTCCGTTCTTGAGTATCCTAGCTAAGAAATCGTACCTTCGAATGCTTGCCCTTGACCCAGCTACAGCAGAAATGAATGTTTTCCTGTGGGGAAGCAATAGCGTTACGTATCATTACGCGTCAAAGAACCTCGGAGAAAAAACTCGAACACGACGCATGAAAGGGAGTAAAACACGTCCTCGGCTCGATTCCCATTGGGGGCGGGCCAAGATATTCCGAAAACCCCATTGTTTATCGGACGCCCACAAACGACATGATGTACTATCGACCGTTTTCTGTAAGGAATGGTAATGGAAGGGGCAACAGGCAAAAAACACTTTTTGCGTGTTGGAAACATGAATCGCAGAAATGAGTTTACACCTCGTAATAAAAATCAAAAGAAATGAAGCGATAAAATTAAAATATTTTTTCCATCCTCGGAAGTCTCATATACATTCGAAGTAACGCTCTTACGGAATTCGAGTTTTCGTGGCCGTTAATATGTTTCGCTTTTTTCAAGAGTATCTACGCCATAACATAAATCACCGATATCTTCAACGAGAAGCGCAAAATGGAGGATGTCTCCTTAAACTCTAAGGTCGACGGTGAGATATATATATTGATGTAATAAAACATCCAGCGTTATGTCTTGAGGGAAAATTCCTCATCTGAGCCTGATGCAACATCTTTCAGAAACGGTCCAAAACATCGCTTTCGAGCGAGAAAATTTTTCAAAATATCCTAAATCTATTCTGAACTTATGTTACCGTTTGTTTACATCCTTCAGGGAAGAAAATAAAATCGAAAAAACTAATTTACCTTCAGAAATAAAATTTTGCGTGTTGGAAACATGGTTCTATTTTTGGTTGCCTTGGAGGATTGCATAGAATCTGATAGACGAAGGGTATGAAAAAATAAGGAACACGAAAACAGCATTAAAAATTAGGCATAATACGTTTTGCTAATGAAATTAGTGCTCCGAGGAAACTTCGGAGTTTCAACTTTTTGCGACTCTATCTTTGCTATCCAATTACCAAAACAGAGAACAAACCCAAAATCTTCACAGAACTGTTTCTCAGTCTCATTCATCATACCTTGAGGAAGAAATTTTTATTACGGAATTACGGAATTGGTGCTCCTATACTTTCCAAAGCAGTGCGACACAAACTTAAGCTATTTCAAAAATTACGCAAAAAGTTTACGCTCTTGAAAATAAAATGTGTGCACACCCTCACCAACCAAAGCCATTTTACTACCAAGTTCTTAAAAATCTGAATTATATTCTGAGAATACACAAACATATAAATACATCTCAATCGGTCCGTGTGCAAAATAGGCTTATTGTACTTTTTAATCATCTGAATTTTCTATTTTCCATTAATTATCAGCGTAATGGTTAGTATTCAATAAGAAAGTTCTCACCAATGAGTTCGCCCTCTGATTATGATTAAGTCAAACCAAAGTTACAATAAGCTCAGGCATCACCACTGGAGTAGAGCTACATTTAGAAATAAAATGTTACGTGTAATTTTTCCATCTATGATGCCACAAGGAGCAGCCAAATGATTACCGATTTATTGAATTTCTTAACACAAAATCAAAACTTAATATACTTACTTTATATAGTACTTCTTCATATGGACGAACACTATGTAGAAATATCCATCACCTCGAGGAAGAATATCTAAACCTCTTCCCGTAATATATAAGGGAAGGAAACTTTAACTGGGGATACTCGATGACATACTCTAGGAACGCACTCTCAATTTATGAGTTTGCCTTGAAGTTTTGAAAACTTACTTTATGAATATAAAATCCCTGCAAGCTAAAGGCACGCTGGTGTGCATTTTGGAGGGAGGAAGTGGTGCGAAATGACCTTAGTTGTCGAAGCTACTTTGTAAATATACTACTGCAGATGGGGGAAAGATTCGAAAGTAGTAGACTGAGGGAATAGTGACTTGTGAAAAACGGGAATACAATGTGATAGCAACGCAAACCTCCTTCCAGAACCCTTTTTAACCCTTTATTGAAATGCGCTTTTGAAACCAGAGATTGATCACTGCGCAAGTGCCACAAAGTTTTCGTGGAATCTATGAATAATGCATGCTTTCATTCATGCTTATGGGTTTGGACAGCTCGTTACACCAAGAAGACTAAGATAACTCGAAGTATGCTTAAGTGGCATTCTGTCGCTATATAAGACGAAGAGAGAGAAAAAAAGAAGGCGACACAAATCTGAATGCGCAGAGGTCCTACTACTCCTTTTGGAGAAGCTGCTTTTCATCGAAGATTTACGCAAGCACATCCGGATTAACGAAAGAAAGGACTAAAAATATTTCTGTATAAAGGATGGTATTTGGAATTTTATAACTTTTACTACAGGAGGCAGAGTTGTATTCTCTGTTAAAAAGTCATTTGAGATGATAAATAAAGATTAAGTACTGAAAGACAATGACCGGATTGGTAAACGATTTAGAGTGTATAGACAGCCAAGAGAAGAGATATATCCGAAAATTGGAAAAAGAATTAAAATTGAGGGCGAAAGAGAAGAATGAATGGCATTAAATTCAGGAAGAAGATTAAAGGAAATAAACTATCGATTTCCTTCCTAATACTAATTTCCACTCAATACAACACTATTCACGGAAACCACTTCAATAGATGTATTTACACTAGTTTTTGTGTTTATACAATTGATTGTGCACTAACTCACGAAAACTTAGTTAAAAATACTGGTCATAGTGGGGGCATTTTAAAGTAATAAGTAGAATTTTTATTACGGTATGCAAAATCAAAGTCAAAAAATAGTAGGCTGTAATGAGAGATCATCTTTCCAACTGCTTTCATCTGTTGTGAAGATACATAGTGACACACACACTAACATATTTGAATACGTAGTACTATACAATATATATAATAACGATTAAATGATCAATGAGAGTGTGTGCTGCTGTTGGACTGGATAAGCCTCTGAGCCATACCGAAAAAAAGACAAATTTTTTTAAGCAACGAACTTCCTGATAGTCTTTCAAAAAAAAAATAGAAAGCCAGAAACGACATTATTAATTTTGAATTTCGAATAAAATTCACTAAACCATATTTTCTATTATGTTAGTTTTTACTGATATAAAAGAAGATTGAAGAAGAAATCTTAGACTGCTGATAAATTGTTAGTCAATATGTCTTTGCCCTAAATGAGTTTAACCTGCATTTAATCTTTGCCAGCCTCAGTGGCGTAAAGGTTAGNGTTAATCGGAAAAATTTCAATAAGATTTTTCACCGCCACAAAAATTGCAACATAGATGGCATTAATATAAGGAAGAAATTTCATTTAAATTAAGAGGCAAAAGCAAAACCTAATTTTTATTTTCCATTACTATGCGAATAAGCTTCAGCTAAAATTTCAAGGTGTAGTTGCAAATTGAAGGAATTTCCTATTGAAACATAATTTTTTGCTATATATTTGATTACTAGGAATACTCGTGATTTGTTAGCTTTCTTTATTTAAAATATGGAGCGACTCAGAGAAAATGTGGGATATTTAGAATTATTATGATCGAACGACTCGCACTTTCTAATGACATTATCACAGCAGATTTTTTTATTACCGATAGATAGTACTTTATGATACCTCGAAGCACCTGGATACGTATATGTACAGAACTACGAGTACAATGACTGTAAACAGATATCTGAAGACAATGCAGAATAGTACGTACTAACGCTGTGAATGCCTGACTTCAATCAAAAATATTCAACTGTGTAAATGTAAACAAATGGTTTTTCCCTATCTGTTTCTTAATTGGAGACGAAATTTTGATTTTATAGTTGTGATCCATCGTTTGGAATCGAAAATGGGGAACTAAAACAGCATTTCATAAAATAGTACGTGGATACATGCATGCATCTACAAAGCACCTCGGATTTTAAGGTCTTCGTAAAGGATGATTTTGTAAAGGATATTCTCACAGATATGTTTTTTTCGCGCAAGTAAATTCAAAGAAAAATTCGCAATCGCAAAACTGGAAACATGGAATATTCGAGTTCTAACGTCTCATCTACATCTCCGTAATAACATGAACTCTGCTTTTCTAATAGATGGCAAAAGGAATGGGAGATGGTTTAGGGATGGCTTATTTTATAAGTAAATAAAAGAACAATAGCAAGACGTCTGCTACAAAGTTAGCTAACACGTTAAGTATTAACCTAACCCCTGAATAAAACAAAATTAAAATACTTAAAAACAGTTTTCTTTTGGCAAAGAAGATTGAATTCAATTACTAAGAGTCTTTGTAAATTGCCGACTCTTCCTATTCATTTTGTCAATAAGAATGTAGAATGTTGGATAGGTTTGATATATTTAATGTCCCTCTCAATAATTACAAGGCTGATTGGGCAAAGAATCTGTATATCATTGCTCCTTCGGTAGGTCTCTCCCCACGTTTTAACTCAATTAAGACAGATTAATCAACTTCCTTAACATTTTAAACTTTAAATTTAATCAACAAACGAACTGGATACTTTGAATACTACAAACACCATTACATACACGCAGTCTTTTAAATTGCGAAATTGCTGACAGGGTAAAAGACCTTTAAAAACAATTTTACTCTAACAAATTTCTGGCAAAGAAAAACAGGAAGTAAAACGTAGATGAAATATGCTCCGTCAACATCGTTCATATCACTTTCCCACAATTAAAACAAACATTAGTAGGAATTTTGAGGACGGAAAACACTTTCACGTCTACAAATTTACATATAACAATAAAGGGAAGGGATAAGAGGGATTAAAAAAACCACTGGGAGCAAAAACGGAAAAGGGAGAAAGTGGTGGAAATTGCGCAAAGAGAGGTCGGTCGGAAGAGTCCTCGGCTGCAGTCTCCTTATGCCCACAGACTCAATTAGTCGGTATCTCGCATTCCATTCCGGGAGAGTGAAATGCTTAACAGGATCCGCGCCGGGGTGGCGTCATTAGGACATAAGGCATTTCTCTCCGACTAATTCTACCTCTTTAGTTCATTTTCCATCTTCCTCTCTGTGAAAACGGAACGACGGATCGCTGCCGCCGTGACATTGTGCCCTCTCTTTAGGAAAAGAGGAAATAAAAGCGAAAATGTGATGCCGTTTGACGTCCCTTCAGGAAAGCACGTACTACCGAAAATTTCGCGATCTCTCGCAGCAGAAGGAAAAAGTTTTTCAAAAATTTAAAAGGAGACGTAGGTGGAAAGAAAACGAGGGAAAAAATGCGAAAGCTTTAAGATTCATCCACCTCTGATTAGGGAAAAAGCGTAGAAAGTTTTCTCCAATTTGAAGGAAGTTGGGGAAAATTTTCGGGAACTGACGCATAAAACGGAAAAATTACAAACTTTTAAATACCGTGTCTTCCTATTAACTAAAATATTCTCTAAAAGGAGGTAATGTGCAAATTAAAAGCAGACTGAATTATCATAAATCGCAACCCCACTGACTTTAAGCTTTCATAGCCAATCAGGAAAAAAGGACTTCGCCGCAATCGTCATTTTGGAAAAGAAATTCACATTTAAAAAATACATTTATTTTACGATAGAAAACGTGATAATTTCACACATCATTGAGAATATCTAATGACGTTTCTAAAAAGCTTTTGAAGAATTATAACGTCTAGAACTAATGTACAGTCATTGTTTTTTGTACCTAAAACGATTCACCCTTCCGTAGTACTGAAAATGCACTAAAGTAATTCACTACTTTGTAAGAAACCATTCTTTCTTATTACAGTTAGGACTTATATACGGAAAATTTTCCCTTATACGTAGGGCTACCAGATCCATACCGCAAGAAACCGGGACAAATCACAATGTAAGGGAAATAAATGTCTGGAAAACTTTGTCTGAGCTAATTAGAGAGAAATTAGCTATCTGTCAAGTTTCTTAATATGCTATTAGGCTACTGTTACCGTAAGCAACGTCAAAAGATCATCCACATTTGAATCTCTCTCATTTCTCTGTCTCTGTATTTTCTCTTGTATTATCTTTGGAGTTTTCCTTCGAAGCGGTACAGATTAAAAATTGACCGAAACCAGAACTTTAAAGCTCACGACATTCTCAGTCAAAACTGGTCGATGATAAGCCTACTTGAGCAAATAAAACTCAGAATGCCACTTATATGTGAATGCTGTTTATCCCGGATATTAAGATGAATATATAGAAACTCGAGCTGCGTCGGTAGCAAACAAACCATTTGCAACAAATACCGCTAACGCTGTGATGTACAGAAGCAAATAGTAATGAAGATAAAATAACATTTCCGAGATAAAATAAACACACACCATTTAAACAGCACATAAACCTAGAAACCTTTCAGAGACAGAAAGGGAAGGCAAAAGCATTCTTGGAAGTTAAGAGACATGCAAACATAATTACAAAATTCTAGTGAGTCTTATGCAGAACGTATCAGAGGGTTGCCATATAATGAGAATTCATTCACAGAAGGTAAGCAGAGCCAGAGTGGGCATAGAATCCTCAGAAAGGTATACAGTCTAAAGTTAATTTGAAAGCGGAATCACGAGAGTAAATAATACAAGCAGGATTTCATTAGCGAATTAGATTCTGAAAATGAGTATGCAGTGAAGGATGGTGTGAATTGGAAGGCGAAAAGCTGGCGTACAAGGAATTAGCCATTCACTGAGAAATCCACAAGTTGGAGGCAAAATAGATGCCCTAACGAGGATTACCAGCACGTTCATATTACCAATCCGAGATTGGAGTATTTGTACGAAAACTTTGTAGATATCATATGTATGAGTCCTGGTACAATGGTTACGATAGAAACCAGCGAATCTTCAAGTTTTGATTCGAATAAGAGGCGAATTCAAACAAGTTGTAAATGTCGAATCGATGCCTAGATCGGCTGTACAACAGCCAAGGTTGTAAGTAAGTTTGAAAAATTTCCGAATCAAAACATACATTATTTCGGCTCAAATGAAAATATATTTCAATTTAAACCCCAGTAAATATATCAGTTTAGTTTAATTTTCTGCTTGTAAAAGCTCCTCTTTTACTAATAACAGTGTTAAACAATTTATGAAAGATCCTTTGGTTTTAACCTAATGGTTAAGCATTTACGTTGATTAATTCTGTGGTAATGTAGGAGGCTTCTCAAGAAATGAGCCGCATTTCAAATTTGAATGGAAATGGATGCTTCTTTGGCAATTATTCACATTAACATAGACCTTGGCTTCTTAAACCCAGATGCTGACATATTCCTTAAGTCGAGAACTGCGTATCAACTCCAAAGACGTGAGAGCCGAGTTTGTACAGAGAGCCGAAATAGATTCAATTTTAACAAGGAATAAAGAAACATTTCTCCCTGCTTTTGCAACTAAAATTATTACTGCGACAACGTACAGTCATGCAAGCAGTGTATTCCAAGAGCTTCAAGGCACGGGATGAAACGTAGTTTAGTATAATAGTATATATAGCATACGATATCGGAGGCTTTTAGGAGATGAAAAATATCTTCAAAGGAAAAAGATAGAACTTTAATAATTTAACGATGTACACAGAAAAAGTAAACCAGTAAGAGGGCTACTACATAAAAGGAAAAAGAAACAAAGCAAATGGCCTATAGGTTTACGAGAGTACAAAAATGGGAGAATGAGAAATCTGTGAGAATATTCGATTTCCTCAACTTCTTTTCTTTTGAGGGATCAAACATGTTGGGATAATTTTCGATAAATTCCTTTTGACTTTTCAATACCTCTAACTACAAAAATGACTGAACATAAACACTGTCCCGGTAAATTCTCGGTTGTCCCGATTATCCTGGATTATTTGTCTTCAAACTAGTAAATGTCCCGGTTCTGTGCCATTAGCCTTTGGACACCTTAACCGAGATTAAAAAATTTACCGCAGAATATCTATCTTACTTCCCAGTTGCATACTTACTTAAACAAACAATTATCTTCGTGCATGACACTTGAAGAAGCGGCTCAGAGGTTCAAATCTTTTTTTCGTCATTAAAAATGTTCACAAATAAAATCTTCTAATCTTAGAAGGCTAGCTGTAAGCAAACGAAGACTAGATTCCGGCAAGCAAATATAAGAAAACAGTAACATATCAAATTTAGTGGTATCATAAACTCTATAATACTCTTTGTCCATCAATCAGCATATTATATCAATAATTATGAATTTGTACTTCCATTATTAAGTCTGTATATTTCCTTTAGATTATTATTTGTTATAACTGTTCTTTATCTTACATATAGATATAGATCTCGATAGTGGAACAAAATAAACTGATATAATGTTTTACTTTTCTAGAAATTTTGCATTTCTTAAAGAGATACTCCAAAACTGAGAATATTGAGAAGCAGAATTAGCAACATCAACACTTAATACGCTACGTCCCGAGTGATTTTGACTAAGACATAAATGGTCCTCAGCAGTGGCGAGTTGTAAGGCCTCCGGATAGACAGTAGGCGCGTTCGCGTTCGATAAAAGCGGTCCCAGGTTCGATTCCTGGACCGACTGGGTCAAATAGCTAGACTGGGGACTGAGGGCCAACATTTACTGACAAAAAGGCGTCTGACATGATCCAAAAACGGAAAATTCACCATGAACAAGTCCCATTGAAGGAGAAACGGGAAATATAGGAGAGACCGATCAGACATGAAGCATAAAGCTAAGTGTTTTTATAAATACTAAATATTTTTCGGATACAGGAATAAACATTGCCGAAACAAAGGCTACAATTTTCGGCAGAATGATTGTATTGACCGACTGCAACCATCTAATTGGTGATCATTTTGAAGAGATAGATTGTGTACGTTGCAGAATTATTTTCTGGAATGAAAACAAAAATAGAGAGAGAGAGAATGAAGTTTGAAGAGGTGGTCTGTTGTGGTCAGAGATAAAGTGATAGATTATAGATGTTGGCGTAAACGGCTGTTATGTATGTTCAGTTGTACCCATATTTTTTACCTTAAGGAGGAAACCATTCGGTTTACTTACCTAAAGTAAACCGAATGTCGTTAGAATACAGTTTTATTAGACGCAGGAGATAATAACACGAGATACAGAGATGGTTAGGAAAATAACGAGTGAATGCAGACTGAAAGAAAGTTTTCATAACCAGTTTGAAAAGGGCATTTTATGTTGGTTTGGACTAATGGAAAATATGAATGGAAATAAAATGACCAACGTGTTGTATAGTGACAGTTTAAATGCTCCTAAATGCAGGAGCGAGAAAAAGCTGTCTGAATGTGGTGAATGAGACGCTGAAGAGAAAAGGCATACTTAACTGAAAGATTAAAAGGGAATGAACGAAAACATGCATGGATTTGTAGCGCGATGCGAAACACATGAAAGTAAAAAGGAATACTGGATTAACAAGTCCATAAGCGTGCATACTCCAAAAGAGAACAGCATGAATGTTAAGTTTGCACGTTTGATACAATTAAAAGCCAATTAAATTGAAAGGCAGAAAAATACCTCCATGTCAGAGGTAGAAGTAGAAAAGAAAGAAAATCTAATCCTATTAGCAATCACCGCTATAACTCCGGCATGATTGATCAAAATTTGCATTACTCTTACCTCCTTTTCCGAGTCATCTTGCGAACCGTTAATGGAGGATGATGATCATCTAATGCCGATCAACCGATAAGGTATTCATCTTACCTGAAAGTGGAAGGGAGAAAGATCGTTAATTCGCCGGATGATAAAGCTGAAATTTCCCGTCTAAATTAAATATGTCAAATATACTGAGAGGAAATATAACTAAAAGAATTACAAGAATTTATAACAATAAACATTTTATAAAATAATTTTTATAACAGCAAAGTAACCTAAAATCAAAATACTAAAAGAAATAAAAGCAGAGGAGAACGGGCAAGGGTGACTTTGCGCAAAATGGTGCGCACCCAGGAAAAATCCCAAGGAAGAATGGACTTGATAAAAAGTCTGACGTCCTTGCCCACAAAGTCTCCCGAATGGCTTGGAGAAATGTTCTGCCGAGATAGCTCAACGGACAGAGCACCCGACCGGCAATTGGGAGATCCGGGTTCGATTCCCGGTCCCGACAGGCTTTTTACAAGTCTATTCTGCCTTGGTAATAAAAGCAGGTTTTACTTGATAATAATTCAAAGCATAGTTATTTACTTCTTATTACTAGAAAAATTGACTTTTGCAAAAACAATATTATACATGATATACGAAATTCAGATACATTTAACTTTTCTTCATTTAATAAATTGCAGCTCAAGAATAAAGCTACATTCGATGAAGGAGACAGCTTCGATAAAACTGAGTGCCTTAACTTAAACCGTTGGAAAATTAAACACTCGTTTCCACCATTTTGATTCTACTGTTAAAATATAATAAAAATAAAATACCGATAAGTTTAGAAACAGTTTTTTATTTATTCGACTAGGATGATATTATGATAATACAAAAAGAAAATTACGAAAGCAAAACGACAGTGCTTAGCAAACATTCCATGTTGACTTGAATACACCTGATATTTCCTAATCTTGCATGTCGGTAAAACTAATTGTTCGATTAAACTAGAGTTAGATTTATGGTTGGATCTGTGAGTAGTTTACGATTTGGAGCTATGAGTACGAGCGATTAGTAAGTTGACCTTCGTTAGTAGAGGTATCTTCAAATAAAATATGCTGATACAGCGATTATGTATATGTAATCCTACTGGAGTAATGAGTCATACCAAAAAGACAAAAAGATAAGAAATTCAGCGACAGAACCAGGAAAATGATGAAACAACGAAAGCAACTGAAACACTCAGACTTGCCAAAGGAAAATATTGAATATGTCGAACTATGCAAGTTTATCAGAGTGGCAATGAAGGAAGACATGAGGGATTTTAACGAAAGAATTGTGCAAGAGGCTATAGAGAACAAAAAGAGCATGAAGAAGGTCAGACAACGCCTAGCAATGGGAAAGAAACAAATCTTGGTTGTCTAGAAAGAAGATGGCACAACAACTTCAAATATACAAGCAATACTGAGGACAGTAGCACAATAGCAAGAATACTTCACCAACTTATACAAGAAGACAGAAAATGTTGAAGAGGAAAACCTTGAAGAAACACGAAACTCAGGAAATCCCCCCTCTAGTCTCCCAGAAGAAGTAACAGAGGCCATCAAGAAGATGAAGAATGGAAAGGCAGGAGGAGCTGATGGAGTTTTAGCAGAATATCTGAAACTTGGTGTTACAGACATTTCTCCTGTCCTAGCGCAGTTATTCACTAATTTCCTTAGACAAGGGAGAATTCCGAAGGAATGGAACCATGCAAGGATTGTCCTTTTGCACAAGAAAGGAAGCAAGGAAGATATGAAGAACTACCGCCCCATCAGCCTCCTTCCTGTTATTTACAAAACGTTCACGAGAGTAATAGCTGTACGTCTGAAGACGTCCCTGGCAGCTGCCCAGCCCAGAGAACAAGCTGGATTTCGCAAGGGATACAGCACTATGGATCACATCCACACGCTGCAAGAAATTATCAGCAGATCGAACGAATACGAGATGCCACTAGTACTTGCTTCGTAGACTATGCCCAGGCCATTCACCTGGCATGTACCTCCTCCACACTGGAAGCACTAGGGAAACAAGGAATAGATGCCAAGTACATCCAACTCTTGCGCAGCATCTACAAGGACGACACGGCCTCTGTAATGCTGCATGAAGAAACAGATGAATTCCGGATTGTGAAGGGAGTGAGACAAGGCGACTTCCTTTCACCAATTCTTTTAATCAGCCGTTCTGGAAGAAGTTTTTAATACCTAAGACTGGGAGGAAAAAGGCCTACGTACCAATAAAGAGCACATCAGTCATTTGCGTTTCGCAGATGATATAGTACTCTTCGCAACCAACGGTGAAGATCTAGTATAAGACTTCAAGAACTGAACACGGCGGGGCAGAAAATAGGAATCAGGATAAACTTATCAAAAACTAAGGTAATGTATAATACTTTTGCAGCATAAGTATTATACATGTACGTCTTGATGTTTGTTCAGAGTACACTTACCTGGTATAACTGGTTACGACAGGAGAGAAAAACAGGATCAATGAAGTGAATCGAAGAATAAAACTAGGATGGAGTGCCTTCGGAAGGAACAACCATATTCTGAAGTCAAAAATGCCAATGGTCTTTAAGAGAAAGGTCTTCAACCAATGCATTCCACCAGTTTTAACACATGGAAGTGAAACATGGGTGTTAAACGCAGCAATAACCCAGCGACTTCAGACTACACAAAGAAGTATGGAACGATGTATGCTTGGAATCACAAGAAGAGACAGGAAACGCAACACCTGGGTTAGGAAGATGACAGGAGTGACTGACATTATAGATAAGGTGAGATCACTGAAATGGACGTGGGCAGGCCATGTTGTGAGAAACGACAACCGATGGACATCAGCAGTTCTAAACTGGATACCAAGATATGAACAGAGACCAAGATGAAGACCAAAGCACCGATGGAATAGAGACATCATACAGTATTTAGAGGTAACATGGCAACGAGAAGCTCAGAATGGAGAGAATTGGAAAGCACTTGGAGAGCCCTACATCCGACGTCGGATTGAAAATGGCTGATGATGATGATGATATATCTACGCGAAAAAAAGTCAAAATTTTTCTCCCTATCCAAAGTTAGAGATAATGAAGTAATTTTCGAGGCGCAGAAATTGTCTATCAGTAGATAGTTTCTTAATTTCTTTTTTCTCTAAATATTCAAGAATAATAAGAATAAGCGCGCGACAGAATTACTTGCCATCACTTCTTGGTTCCATATAATGCAGCTCGCAGAGCGTAAAGTACCGTTGGAGGCTCGGAAACAGAAATACTCTATCATTTCAAGAACGTGAATTCATTTCTTTGAAGCTGACAGCTGAAATACATAAGAACTCCGCTTCGTTAAGGGTATGACAGCAGGAACATAACGAACAGCAACGAGTTGAATTTCAACTAATGATAAACAGAAGGAAATAAGGAACTGAAGGTTAAACTACGAGGGACGTTAGCTTTAAAGGGCTTAAAATCGGGAAATGGTTTTTGTACACACGTCGAGAAGGAAAGAGGCGGATTAGAACAGTGGAATCGAAATGGCTTTCCGCCTAAAGAGGTCTAAGGGAAAGAGGAGGGATGATGGGGGAAAGGCGGTTGCGAGAAATTGAATCGTTATCGAAGATTCAATTTGGAAGAAGGCGCCAAACAATTGGAATTCGAGAGAATGGTCTGAAAAATAGTAACCCCTCACAAAAATCTACGGAAACATAAAAATGTACCTATGCAGATACCGAGTGTACCCTGAATACGATTTTCCCCTTAAAACAATGGTCTTTAGCTCAAACGCCGAAGAGATCAGCGGAAAGGAACGATTAAAAAGAAAAATTAATCAAAAGTAATCAACAAATAAATACACACGGAAATGTGTTGGAACAATTATTCTGATGCGTCGTAATAAATTTTGGCACTCTTTTTGGCCAACACAAGGTAGTATATACTGATGTATTAGCATAAATAAATATTTATGTAGATATAGATGAAAACAATTCAAAAAAGCATACGATATATGGATGTAACTTCCAGAAGCTAGTAACGCCCACGGTAGATTCCAAATTCAAAATTTTAGAGTTACACTAGGTATTTAAGGTTAAGCCCGTTACAGATTAGCTACTTATGATCGATAAAATTAATGAAGAAATGTCTTATATAAGTTCTAAATTTTAAGTAACCGGAATATAATAATAACGTACAAAAAAGCGACACTTTGTGAAAGCTACATTATTTTATTAGATCGGTTCATTGTAGTATTTCTGGAAGTTACGCAGTGATATTGATAAGATATCCAAAATTATTGGAAGACATAAAATCAATAAAGCAGATATTTTAGCTACATTTATTTCCACTGTTTCAAGCAACCTGCTGCATATTTCAAACAATTCCTAGCTTAGAAAAAATCCCTTTTTCTTTTGCGATGCTTTTCTGCAAAAGACAGTGCTCGAAACCTATAAAAGCGTGAGGATCCAATACACGGAAGCGGTTGTACATGCCCTTTACATCGCGCAAAAACATCTAGAGCGCAGGGAATTTGGCTCTTCCCTCAAATGCCGTCTTTTTACAACCTTCCTTTGCCCTTGGAAACATTTTATTCTCGTCCGCCAGGAAATGGCAATTTTATTTCCTACTTCCCCCCTTATTTCCGTCGCTTATGATTATGGATCAACTGATATGATACCACTTCAAGAAGCTTTATTATCTTTAACTATTTATTATGATTTTTGTAATAATTAATAACGGCAAATTATTAGTTATTAATAGCTATCTGTAATAAATATACACAGAAATTATAAGAAATACAGTACGCAATACGTAATGGAAATAATTCATAGAAAGGGCGATAGAAAAATGACAAACTCCTACGTACTCGTACCACGCTTTAAATTGACGATTTTTCTTTCGTTTGTTCACAGAAACGATTTTATGTATTTTAAAGATGAAAAATAGCGAGCCTTACATATTAACAACAGTGAATTACATAAAAATATAATTATTTTATATTCTACTAGCTACTAACCCGTCCCCCTGACGACCAATGCGATTGTTGATTCCGAGTTTATTCATTTTCCCATAAGAATGCATGTGTGTTTATGGCCATTTAGAAAAATATGACGATATGAAGAGGATGAAAATGTTCAGAGATTTTAATTATATCAGTCACGAACAATATGTAGTGGGGGAATTACAGGGGCAACAAACATGCGTAGCACCGTAATAAATTAGTGGAGATGTAGGAGGAACTTTTTATTTATCATTTCGGACTCTTTACAATTATACGATTAAAGTTACCAGAATCGGAAGTTGAAAATCTTGCAAACTTACACATTACTTTGAGACATGTTAATAATAAGAGGGAAATTCCATAATGATTCACATTCTTATTGTTGATTGTAGATTTCGGC